>JASDQU010314649.1:2497-13453 GCA_032191745.1 Picea mariana
CCTAGTGATGAAACAAAAATCCTCCTTTGTGGGATGATACCACAAATCATGACCACTCCTGAATCCCTATCTCACATGATACCAACTACGAATCAACTACTATAACAACAAAGAGATCCCCCTAAGGGATGTACCCTCCTGATAAAATTTTAGGAGGCCAATATCCATCAAAAGGTAGTATGTCAGATGTGAAAGAGGACGAGGTAACAACTCCCTCTCCCTCTCCTTGGCCTCCCACTCATAAAAAAATGTGTGCATCTCAACCTCCTTCTTCCACTCCTTCTCCTCTCATTTTCATTGTCTCTGACTCACATATAAATATTGTTAGGCACAAATATATAGATAAAATAAATTGAAATTAGAAAAAAAAATACATATATAATTGACGTGCATTTAAAAAAATATTAAAAAGAAATCAACGTGCTTAAAACAGAACATACACCTCTACAACGATGCACTTTATTAGAAAAAAACATCGCTAAGCAATGTTGTTACTAATATGCATTGGTGCCACGTTTCTTGTTGCACCACTAAGTATTTGTGCGGTGCGTACCATAGGACGCTTTTCACTGGCTCAATGATTTTAACCACATTGGTTCAGTGATTTTAACCACACCAGTTCATTTCATTAACAAATATTCACCACCATGGTGCCCTTTGGTAAACTGAAAGAACTAGTTTGTCAGTTCTACCAGAGCACCAACATGATGTCTAGTGGTGCATTGTATTACCAACGCATCACTAACGGGGCTTTATAGAAGATGAAACGTGATGTTTATTTTTCAAAACATGTCATGGTGCATATATTTAACCTTTATACACCAATGCGCCACACTTACTATCGCACCACACAAACTGCAGTGGTGCATCTACTAAGACACAATCCTCTAATTGGTTATTACAAATTCCCCCTGGTGTTGTTGTCTATATAACACTGGTGCATTTGTTGGACTAATGGGCACTGCTAGGTTAAATTTCATTATCGCAACTAAAGCAGTGTGGTTTGTTACTATTAACACACTGGTGCCACTGTGATAGTGGAGCACCGACAGTTTGTTCTACGACGCGCTATAAATGATAGAGCACCAAGATCAAGGCATCCAATGAGATGCCCTACTATGCCAATTCAAGCAATATATGTCCCAGTGCATTTCTCTAAACAATATTGGTGTGTTTGGTTAAAATGGTTGCACTAATGTACTTTAAATTTTATAAATTGTTAAGTTAGCAGTGTCGTTAATTAAGTGAAATGTCTCGGTGTGTGTTGAATCCAATTGTGAGGCAGTTGTGGGGCGTTCTAAAGGATGCACCACTTTGTTTTTATAATTTATTGTGGTTATTTTGATTGAACCGTACTAATGCATACATATATATGAGATGCACTGGTAGCAATGATCACTATGAATTTAACATAGTAGGCACCACTTTAGGGCAAGCTGAAGAGTTCAAGCGCACTATGTGAAATTGGAAAAAAAATTGAAAAAGAAACAAATTTCAAGATAAATTCAAATTTTGATTGGATGAAAATGCACATAGGAAGGTAATAAAATTTTTACCTGGCCTCTTATGTCTCAAGGAGCCATCGTTTCACCATTGAGAAGAAATTAAAATTAGTGGTAATTTCCAAAATGTGGAAATGTGTGGAATCTACCAATGGAGTTATCTAAGTCAGTGTAGAGCACCAAAAAAAAGGCATCTTAGGAAGGATGGTGAGCACTAGTGCTTGCTTGAGAGTTTGGAAGCATGGGATGCACTATAATAATGAAAATTGATTTGGTAATTTTTTATTTTATTTACCCTACCGTGGTGTGCCTGATGATAGTGATGTGCATTGGTGTGTAATGTTCAACGACACCCATACATGTAATTTTTATTATAAATTATGGAGGTTCCTTTGAATATTGATGCACCGGTGCTTTATGTTTCATGTATGCACTGATGGGATTGGTTAAAATGGTTTCACCACTACGTTAAATTTTATAAACAGTTAATTTAGCAGTGCGATAATTAAGTGAAATGTATCAATGCAAGTCGAATCCAATTATCCGCTAGCTGCGAGGTTTTCCGAAGGACACACCACTTTGTTTTTATATTTTATCATGATGCTCTTGCTTGAATGCCATCAGTGCATACTTATATATGATACACACCAATGGTTATTCTCACTGTGAATTTAACATAGTACACAACGCTTCAAGGAGAGCTGAAGTGTTTAGGCGCACTGCACAAAATTGGAAAAAAAATTGAAAAAAATGCCAAATTTCAAGATAAATTCAATTTTTGATTGGATGAAGATGAAAATAGGAAGGTAATAAACAATTTATCTAGCCTCTTATGTCCTAAGGGGGCATGGTTTGATCGTTGAGAGGAAATGAAAATACATGGTAATTTTCAAAATTTGGAAATGTGTGGAATCTACCAATGGAGTTATCCAAGTCAGTTTAGCGCATCAAAAACAAGGCATCTTAGGAAGGACAGTTTGAATCGATGCTTTCTTGAGAGTTTGGAAGCATGGGATGTGCTGTAAAAATGAAAATTGGTTTGGTAATTTTTTGTATTTACTCTACCATGGTGCGCTTGATGACAATGAGGTGCATCGATGCATAATGTTCAACGACATCAGTGCGATTTATTTGGTGCATGTATTTTTTATTATAAATTATGGCGATGATTTTGAACATTGACACACTAGTTCTTTATTGTTCATGTATGCACCAGTGCGTATCGATTTTAAAGGTGCACCGATAAAAAACTTCCGCAAAAACCTTTGGCCTCTCGCCTCTGTTATAAAAAGAGAATGTATAGATTTTTCGGGGAGATTACGTTAAAACCTCCACAAGAAGGTGTTCTCATTGTAGTGAAAATAATGCTTCCTTGATGGCCCCAATTGTTAATATAGATTATGATTCTATCACTAGTAATGAAAAATATGAATTGGGTATGTCAATTCCTAGTGTCATCATAATCCTAAGTAACATGATTTTATATCAAACGTCTATGTCCATGATATAGTTATGTAAGAGATAGGGATGGAATATATCAAAATTTGATCTACAATGTAGCTTTATGTGGTTTAGATGAGGTTTTGAGGGATACATACAACAAATTGAATTGTTGAGCTGCTTATAAAGCATGCAACAAAATCATACTGGAATTAGTCTTAGAAAGCTCTTCAATGAAATTGTGTGCCTAAATAATGAGCTCTCCATTAGTATTGGTAGAATTCTATAAACAATCATTTATAAGAATAAGAACAAGAGAATCCATGAGACGAATAAGGGATGTTGTTGGTACTTTACATTCTAAATGTAAACAGTAAATTGTATAATACTTTGAGTTATAATATTCTTAGAAAATACACTCCAATCCACTTTTGTTGTCATGTTATGAGTATTGGAAAATGAGGGTCGAGCACATTGTTTAGAAACAAGAGGTCTATGATTTGGATTCTAATAAAGGTGAATGATCATCATAGATCAAACAAGCAAATAGATCTTTAAATTGGTTTTTGTATTGATCCATAATGAAAACCAATTTGATAATTAAATATCTAGATAGTCCTACTCACTTGACTATTAAAGAGATGAACCAAAGCATTGGAAACCACACCATCATATGAAATGCCATGTTTTCTTATCCATCGATTGATTTGGCACATCATCATTATATCCTGCACCCATTTGAAATATCCTTCCTTGTGCCTTATATGAACACACATCACCCTCCCAATGGCTTAGTTCCTTTAAAAGTGTGGGGAGGGCGTGAAATTTTGAGTTACATCATGTTGACATCGTCACAGTCCCAGAGACATGTGACAACTTCATATTGGTATATGTCAATGATTATGTGGTGTTGGGTCTTACTACGTTTCACTGTGCTCGATATGCTGATAGGATTTCCCAGTGGGCCCTTTCTATATAAGTTGAAATATTAGACTAGCTCTGATGAGTTCCCCATTGGCATGCCATGTTGTCCCTGATTCTATCTAGTGTTCCTGGTGGATTATTGAGTTGTCCCCACATGTCACTGAGTGAGAATACATGTGTGCGCTTTGTAATAGGTGGATAGGTGGTTGGGTGAAACCAAAATACCATTGTTGCAACCCAACATGAGTGGTTTTTAATTCCATTCTCTTGTTAGGCGATGCCATTCACATTGTGACGCGTGTCTCCTCAAACCTCCATCACACCCATTATGCTTGTTATCTCTCACATATCTTTGAGGTGTGACATTGATCACTCATCATAGACCTACTTCTCTTGCATCCTTCCAATGATCGTGCCCCACACCTTTGCTAGCGCTTGATTCCTAGGATTCAGTCTCATGATATATCCTTTGCTTGAGAGAGATTAAGTCTTTTGGGAGCACAATTATCCTTATTCTAGCTTTTGATAAGTTCCCAAGCGATTAAAAATCTGCTTTGACCCCCAGGGCATGATTTTTATGCTAATATCTTTAGGGTGCCTCAATATCTTCTATCTCTTTCAGTCCAGGATCTCAAAAAGCTTGGTTTCTGTCACTATCCTACTCATTTTCAACCTTAAAACCTCGACCGACCTACATATTGATGACATGAAAAGATATGGTACTAAGATCGACTCCGATAGGGAAAACCTACCCCTGTGGTTTGTTGAGAATTGTAGACCAAGTGCCTTCTTATGTTGGGTTATGAATTCTTCATTGAAATGATAGGCCTCCCTTATACCTAAAAATCGATTTGATAGGTGAAACAAAAATCCTCAACAACTTAAAGTGTTAGAACCCTACCTACGTGCTTGTGTAATAAGTGGTGAATGAAGTAAATTAAAAATTCATGAAAAAGGAATGGAAATTTATTTATTTATTTATAGGGTAATAAGTTTTGGAATATTCAATACTGCAAGAAGTGCTTGGGGAACCTCCCTTTTATAGGATCCCTAAACAACTCTCCATCTAGTTGAGCCAATTCATATGTGTTGTTATTTTTAACTGCAACAACATGAAAGGGTCCAAGCCAAAGATTGTCAATTTTTCCATGCTTCCCTTTAGCTTCTCTTCTGTCATCCCACTTTAGGACTAGGTATCTTGTTATGAAATTTATTTCTTTGGTCCTTTTTCAAAAAATTATTTCATTCGTGTTTGGTGAATTTGAGACTTTATCTGCACCTTCTCTCTTACATGTTGGATCTCAATTAGTTGGTTGATTCTTCTCTGCATATCATCTGATTATTCCTCCTCATATTGTATTAGCTTCAACATAGCAGGACTAAGTTGTATAGGGAAAATGGCTTCCAATCCATACACCAGCTGAAAAGGAGAAGTCCCTATAGACCTCTTTATGGTTACCCTGTCTACACAAATTGCATATTTCAGGTGGGAATCACACACTTTTTTATTTTGGGACAACATTTTCTTAATAATCCCGATGAGATTTTTATTGGAGGACTCAACCAAGCCATTACCCTGTGGATAGTAAGCAATAGAATTCCCAATATATATGATATAATTTTGGGGAAATTGGATCAACTTGGAAGATTTGAAGGCTTGGTCATTATCAATGATGATCTTTCTTGCATCCAAATCTGGCCAAAATGTTCTCCTCAAGGAATTTGATAATGACTATGTTGGTTGATGCCCTTGTGGGGATGGATTTTACCCACTTAGTGAAATAATATATGGCTATTAGAATCCATTTATGTTTCCCACTTGAATTTGGATTAATTTCACCAATGAAATCCAATCCCCATTATTGAAAAGGTGTCCCTTCTTTGATAGGTCTAAGTGGGAGGGGATGCAACTTTTGCTTCCCTACAGCCATTTGGCATTCTACACATGTTTTTAGCATGCAATTGAAATAAAAAAAAATGAGGGCCAGTAATAACCAACCCTGGGGATCTTGTATGCAGTGGCTCTCCAAGCATGGTGACCCACACATATCCCGTTGTGAAATTCAGTGACAATGTCCTTAGTTTCCTCTTCAATGAGGAAATTTAATAGAATCTCTCCTGGGTCCTTCCAATTTTTTTTTATCCCAAAATGAAATACTTCACAACCTTCAGTTTAATGAATCTATCCTTAGCTTTGTCCCATGATGGTAGGAAACTTAAGTTATGTAGGTAAAAAATTACATCCTTATACCAATTAGATTGGGAAAATTTAGGGGTTATCTTCAAATATGGTTCTTGTGTTTCATGTCCTTCTAGTTTTGCTTCCATGATTCTTGTTGATAGATAATTCATGTCCATATCCATACAATTAAATCCAACTAGGGGTTTGAAAAGTCCTTTTCCTTTTATCAAATTTTTGGGTTTGATCTCCAAGTCATATTCCTAAAGTTTGGCAATCCATTTACCCCTTCTCCCTTCACTTTCAGGCTATGTGAGGATGTCTTTTATAGTGCTGGTGGGTACATAAGCCAATATTTTATATTAAAATATATAATCTCTAAATTATGTCAAGCCCTTAACTAGGGAATATTCTTGTTTCTCTAGGATAATATATCTCATTTCAACATCTCTTAAATCTCTACTAAAAAAGGCTATGAGCTACTCTTTATTTTCGTCATTTTTTTTGCAATGACATAGCAGCCTGTTGGCAACAGTTATATAATTATTATTTTTATAAGCTTCCTACATAGGGTCTATGAAATTTTATTTCTCTTCATGAGATTTCCCCTAAACGACAGTTGTAAATCATCGCATTTGACTTATCATCTATTCATGCTTCGTTTTCATGACTGAAAGCATGAAAACTTGCAACTATCGTTACCATTTTGTTTTAAATTTTCATTGAAGGCAAATAGTTTATTTAATATGGAGTTCGATTCTTTGCCAGGAAGGTACCACCTGGTTGTGTTTTTCACCCTGTCAACTCATAAGCATGTCCAAGAGATTGTTAGTCTTAACAAACGAAAGACCCCACCATTTGATATTGTTTGTATTGGTTTTGGTTTGCTCTTTGATCACATTTCATTCACAATTTTTTTTATTATTCATTTGCCCAACTTTGTAATCAAAATTATGCATGCACTTATGTTTTATGAGTACTTTGGTCCTAGCCTGTACTCAATACCAAGGTGGCATACGATGTACATGATTGCCATTATTCCTTAGCATGGTCTTGGGTTTCACAAAACTCTTCACACGCGTTTTGATTAAACACCCTGCCCATCGTTTGAATCATTACAACATGTATTGTTAACGCTTGGGGCTATGGCTCTGTTTCATTTTTGCAAACCCTATATGTGTGTTATGCGTTAATTACCCGTCCGTTCAGTATAGCTCCAGTGGTAAGGGTTGAACCGAGCGACATCCAAACCCTACTCTCATATGATAATGTAAGGGAAGATTTCGAAAGGAATGGTTGGATGGCATAATGAGTTAACAGGCTCTCTGTATTTTTTATTTTTATGGTATCCGCTCAGACTTACCTCTTCTACCTCTGTCATCTAAACCCCCAATTGTTTTGAGTCGCTCTTGTTACAGTTTGGTCAACCCCGTAATTTCCTGCCAGAGACACGTTTTTGCGGGAGCTATTCTGAGAAAACGGTTTTGAATTAGATCAAACCCTTGAAAACCCAGAACCAAAATGAGCCCTTTTACCTTCATGGCAGGAAGTTTCCCCATAAATTGGATCATTCCAGAGATATAGCTCGTCCTTTAGAGATCAAAATATCAGATTTTCTTTGTGGTTGAGGTGAGCGTTTTGGTCTGCTTGCAAGTGTTGAAATGTTTGTTACCTCTCCAGGCCTATGCTTTAGCATCCCACAACACCCCTCTCACCCGTCCAACCATGTGTCTCAGCCTCCTACTGTGAACCCTTGATCAATCTAAAGGATATTCAACCAGTCTATGAGCATGTTATACATTTAAAGGTCTGTGTTAAAAATGTAAAGAAACCTACAAAAAAATGATTGAAGACCACAGGACATGTGATTTTTAAGAACGTAGAAGTAGCTACAGCTATCGTTAACTCCAAAGTTTCATGATGAGATTTGATTGTATGATCAAAGGTAAGATCTTTTGAATAAATAGCAAGTTGGTTTATCATTCTTGAGTTAGACTATTCAGTTGTTAAACAAAGATTATTTTTAAATTAGTTCTTTTTGTTTATTAAATAGAATGAGATTTTGTTTGTTATTATAACTAGCTACAGAATCGCAAGATTCTGTAGCCCATTAAGAAAATTCGAATTGTTTGATTTGATGACATAAAACATATCTGAGATCTTCTTATTTTCATTTGTTTTCAAGATAATTAAGGAGCCCATGATTTCAAAGATGATATGAGGCACTTTTTGAGATCTCCCAGCCATATCAATTTTGTATTTTGAGTAAACAGAATTAGACTGTTGATAGTTTTTTGATATCTAGTGAAAATAGGGTGGTTGCATCCCCCTTTATTTTTTGAAACCAATTTGATCTTATCAACATGAAACCGTTATGTTTCCTGAAACCTATATAAACATATCATTTTGTAAACATTGGATAATCTCAGCCCGAGGCAAGAGTATGGGTGTTTTTATCGCAGACTCGAATGAAACAAAATGCATGTTATAGCTTTAGCTTTTCTGTACGATGTTTTGATTCAGGTCATGTGTATGTTAATTTGATAATAGATGGTGATTTCTTCCGTCGTCGTGATTTATTACCATTTGACATAATTCATTTTATATGCTTCCCATATCTTATGTTTCAAATACAATATATACACAGTGATCATCTATCCAATTTAAATTAGTAGATTCATCTCTGATTTTTGTTGAATGTCTACATGCAAGTTCTTACAGGAACATTTATCTCGTCGTAGCAACTTGCAAATCATATGATTACTGTAACTGTATCTATTAAATGTTCTGTTATTATAATTCAATCTCCAGCATTATTGTTTCACATTTATTCGGAGCAATCTCAAGATCTGTTGCAAGTTCACTTCTCAGACAAAGGTGGCTGGATATTCAATATCGAACATACATTGGATGCAATAACAGGTTAGCCTGTTATTTGATTTCATTAGTTTGTTGAATATAGAAGTTCTTCACATATAGAACATTTTCTACTATCTATTATTTTCTGTTCAATTAGGTAGTTTAATGTTTGATTTCATGAGTGTATACATCTAAGAAAACAATCCAAAAAAAAAATAGATAGTATTTTCACTTTCTTTATTATTATTGCTAAAGTAATCAATCTACATTTGAGTTTTATGAGTTTAGATTAAAACTCGTGTTTTGTACAAATTGTATATAGAATTATTAAACATATATTATTTAAATAAATTGTACATATATATATTTAAATGTACATATAGATTTTAGTGATTGTTATTTATTAGGTTTTTGTTTTTCCTTTAGTTATTTTTTGCTTTCTTTAGGATTTAGATCAGCCAACAGAGCCACAAAACCCGTTCGAGTGAATTAATCCAAACTGCTTGGGTTAATTAGACAACCCTGGACCAGATTCACTCCTCCAGTTGACAAGCAATCAATTTCTCCCATCAACAAAGGGCGCTAGAGGGAGGGCCAACTGACAAGATGGCCTTGTAGGAGCCTTTATTTTAAATGTATTCAATTTCCCCATGGCTCCCCAAATCATTGTGTTGGAACATGCTTTCAACTTCTCATTACCCAATGTTCCCAACGAGACAGTCTCTCGCTTGTCCAAACTCACCTTTGATGGTGGAGGCAATACATCTACTAAATACCACCTTAACAAGTTTTGGTGCAAATGCATCAAACATGACATCTCAGATTTAAGAGTTTTATGCAAACTGTTCGCTTTTACTTTTAAAGGTCGGATTAAACATTGGTTTGAATCCTTTCCAGCATGTCACATTTTTTATTGGTTTCAATTGGTAGATGAATTTCTAGATGCTTTTGAAATTTATGATTTTGATCAATTATGTGAAGAATTTCATACTTCGCTAATCAACGATGATTCATCTTCGAAAGACTTATTGACAAGAGTCTATCATATCCTCTGTAAATTTAATCTCGATGACATGTCATTTGCATTAAATCTGCTCTATGATGCCTGCGTCCCTTCCATCCAGTCATATTCAATCACGAATGAAGAACCAATTGCAAATCCTATCACTCAACTGCGAGAAGAATTTTCTTCGCAAGATGAGAAGAATCCTTCTGACAATGTTGAACAAGCAAGGGAGGTAGAATCTATTGACCAGGTTCTTATTGACAACCAAATTGGTTTTTCCTTTGAATCATTGTATTTTCAGTCTTTGAACAGTATGGAAGAAGATTCGTTTCTGGCTCAAGGTGAATATCCTCATTTTTGTAACTCATTCTCTAATCAATATTTAAAATCAGTCATTGAAGAACACTTAAGCGACGAAAATCATCTTAAACGTTCTAACACTCCTATGAAACTTATTAGAGAAGAAGATATGTAACTAGAAGAAGAAACTTTAAACCTTCATTCTCAAAATGTACTTTATCCACATGAAAGATCAGATGTTTTCCATGAAAGTTTAGAATTATATATCATACAAAAGGCAAATCTAGATGATCATATTATGTTGAGAAATTCGTCACCAAAACAGAGTAAGAGTTTTAAAGAAAGTGAAGAGAAATGTCTTGAGAATACCATTGTTAATTATCGTAGTTCAAGAGATTATTTTCATGTGCTTATTTCTGATTCTTTTTATTCTTTATATCCTGATCTCTTCCTAGACTCTGTTGGACTTGACACCTTACCTACAACATCCTACTATTTTCCACCACAACCATATCCTTTCAATATTCTAAATTTTGGTGAAATTAATTCCAAACCTAACATTGATAAAGTCGGATTTGACGCTCTTTCACTTACACAGTTTATTGTTGAAAAAGACAATGCACTATATCTTATGGAGATCAAACATTCTACGTTGCATATTCATTCTTTTATTAGCTCGAATCTTAATGTCTATGCTTCACATTTTGAAATGATCAATCTCATCAAAGGAAACATTCAAACCAATG
>JASDQU010314655.1:0-10116 GCA_032191745.1 Picea mariana
TATCGGGAACAAAGAAGCAAGAGTTGAGACTAGAAGAAGAATCCGTTCACCAGAACAAATACACCTAGCACTCTTATCTACAATTGAATCAAATAGTTTTGAAGAAGCCAATAAGTATAAAGTTTGGAATAAGGCCATGGATGAAGAATTGGATCAAATAGAGAAAAATGGCACTTGGGAATTGGTTCCAAGACCAAAGAATAAGAATGTGATTGGCACAAAATGGGTTTTCAGGAATAAATTGAATGAATATGGACAAGTTACAAGGAACAAAGCTAGATGAATATGTAAAGGATATGCACAGATTGAAGGAATTGACTTTGAAGAGACATTTGCCCCAGTTTCTAGAATGGAAGCAATCTGTTTGCTTTTAGCTTATGAATGCTCCAAAAATGTTAAAGTATATAATATGGACGTAAAATCAACTTTTCTGAATGGGGAACTTGAAGAAGAAGTCTACATTGAACAACCAGAAGGGTTTAAGTTGTCAAAGAACATAGATTATGTGTGTAAATTAAGGAAGGCCTTGTATGGTCTAAAACAGGCTCCTAGAGAATGGTACTCCAAACTGGATAAGTATCTGCAGCAGGCAGGGTTCAGAAAAGGAAGTGCAGACAACAACCTCTACATCAAGGTAAGTCAAGGTAGTATTTTATTAATTGAAGTTTATGTTGATGATATTATTTTTGGTAGTGATGATGACAGGTTAAGCCAGAAATTTGCAAAAGACATACAAAATGAATTTGAAATGTCGTTACTTGGAGAACTATCCTTCTTTCTGGGACTCCAGATACATCAAAGCAACCAAAGAATTTTGATTTCTCAAACCAAGTATATCAGATAAATGTTAAAGAGGTTCATAATGTAATATTGCAAACCAGTTATCACTCCCATGCAAACCAATTGTAAGTTGAGCAACGATGATGATTCGAAGTCTATAGATCGGAGGAAATATAGGTCAATGATTGGTAGCCTACTATATGTGACATCATCTAGACCAGATGTAATGCAGGTAGTTGGACGGGTGGCACGATTTCAAGCAGCACCAAAGGAATCACATGTATTAACAGTAAAGAGGATATTCAGATATCTCAAAGGAACAAAAGAGTTTGAATTATGGTATCCAAAAGGAAAAGATCTATCCCTTATTGCCTACATAGATGCAGATTGGGCAGGTTGTATTGATGATCGATGAAGCACCAGTGGAGCAGCGTTCTACTTGGGTGAGTGTTTAGTATCATGGTTGAGAAAGAAACAATCATCAGTATCTCTATCTACAGCCGAGGCAAAGTATATTGCAACATTAACATGTCGTACATAGGTTCTTTGGATGAAACAAACTTTGACAGATATACATGTTGAGTATGATGAGTCTATTCCAATATATTGTGATAATACAAGTGCCATCAGTATCTCAAAAAACCCGGTGATGCACTCCAAGACGAACACATTCCAATCAAGTATCACTTTCTACGGGAACAGGTTGCAGAAAAGAACATCAGATTTGAGTATGTGGGCACAAAAGAACAAGTGGAAAACATCTTTACAAAACCACTTCCACGAGAATCCTTTGAATATCTTTTCTAAAGACTTGGAGTTATTTCTACTCCAAAATGAATGCTTTTCGAATGCTTATCTCATATGTCTTAGATGCACACGAGGAAGCACCATAAGAGGACAGTTTAGTCAGGGGGAGTAGCCCCGGATGGAAAGATACCTTTGCCATTGATGACAAAGGGGGAGAGATTTATCAGATGTAGAGGACAAAGGCATGGTTCCAGGGGGAGCAGATTTATCAGATGCAGAGGATAGAGGCATGGTTCCAGGGGGAGCAGATTTATCAAATGCAGAGGATAGAGGCATGGTTCCAGGGGGAGCACGAGTGATATGATTTTAGTATTGCATTAGAGTGTTTCCATCAATGCCAAAGGGGGAGATTGTTGATTAAGGTTGGTTGTCATTGATGTCAACCCTTGAAGAAAGCCCCGTAGAACAAAGGTTTGGGTAATGGACCCAATATTGTTTGATGAAAATATGAATCATTATTTTTTTTTCATGGTTGATAAGAAGTAAATATGGATGAACTCCAAAGTGGTCCCTTTTGGTGAAATCCCTCACAGGAAGACGCTTTGTGGAGTAAGAGAACCCATGCTTAATTATGGAATAATGAGATGAAGGACAGTGAATTTGTCAGGGAAAATATCCTATATATATAGTTCTTGTCATTCCATTTCTGGTGGTATGTGGAACGTCACATAACTCCTCATGGTTAGAGAGTTATGGCCATGAGAAGTTGGAGACCCCGGGTTTGGGTAATGGACCCAAGTTTGTTTGATGGGTAACGATATCAGTTATGATATATTTTCAGATAATACTATAATATATGGATAGTACATGTCATTCCATTTCTGGTGGTATGTGGAACGTCATATAACTCCTCATGGTTTGAGAGTTATGGCCTTACGAAGTTGGAGGACCCTCATATGTCATCTATAAGCCCCCAAAGGTCAAAGTAGTCAAAGTGGTTTAAGAGATTTTAAAAGGTAAATAATAAATTTAAGTAATGAATGTATTATAATTTAAAGTGAATACAAAACAAATTATTTAAATAATAAATTTAATGGATAAATTAGAAGTGGGTTAACCCTAAAATAAGGAAAGTGGGGCCAAGTGACCTAGAAGATGTTTTTAAGAAAGCTACTTGGAGAGTATAAATAAGAGGCTAGGCTCTCTCATTTTAATCACACTTGAGAATATTGAATATCTATAGGTGTCTGAGGTAACCAAGTATATCTAAGCTGAATTTCTAAGTGAAGGTGAAGAAAAGAAGGCCGAAATGCAAGGAAGGATAAATTCTTTTGATGGTGCTTTCTAAGGTATGTTTTTTTTCAGGTCACCTCACTATTTTTGCCATAACTTTTTTTCTATAATGATTTAGACCTTAAAATTGCTATTCCATTGAGGAAACATATCCAAGTATCTGTGGTAAAAAATTAGGCTTGTGGGTCATTGTATTTTTGGAGTTACACTCCGTGGAAAATAGGGTTTGTGGCTAGTCCCGAAACTAGTAAAAAACAGGTGTTTCGGGTAAACACATCATAAATTCTTCATAACAGATCCAAATTCAGTGAAACTAAATTTTTTGGTTAGAGTACAGTCTATAGTATGTTTTGTAATATTTTCAGATCGATTACACAAACATTTTGTGCAGGGAATGCACTACAAGACCTCTCTCTAGAATAAGCCAGATTTCAACAAGGTATGCCATTTTTTCTATAACTTCTTTTCTGAGAGGTTCCAAGTAGTGACAGCTGGAGGAATTGTATAAAACACACTAAAGAACATTGTGTATCAGTTTTAGATATTTATTCATTACAGGTACAAAGTTATTATCATTTCAAGTTAGGGTTGTTGACCAATCCAAAAACTAGTCATGTGAGAAGTTTGATGAAGATGATAGTCTCTTGTTGTCAAAGTTAAGGAAGGTTTTCAGGCATATGATCATATACACCAAGTCTATTACAAAGTTACAAATCATATTTGGATGATGATGAGGGATTTTGGTTAAGGTACATGTATGGTACAGGTTGATTACAGGTTGTTTGGTACAGGTTCGTGCATGGTTGATGCACTTGCTTATGGTACAAGTTGATTACAAGTTGAGGTATAGGTTGATGCATGGTTCAGATTTATTGGTACAGGTTTACAATGGTATATCTCACAGTGATAGTGTGACAGCGGTTCCATCATTCTACTTCTACTTCAGGGTGGCAGGATGGGGCAAGGAAAGGTGGTTGTAGCCACCTTCTAGTTGTAGCCGGAGAACATAGGGGGTTGTAGCCTCCTTCTGGTTGTAGCCAGAGAATTGGGGAGTTGGAGCTTCCCTCAAGTTGTAGCCTGAGANACTTCCAATGAATGTAATTCTTCAAGACATATAAGAAAAAACATTCCATGGTTTTCTCCCGATTTGTGTTTCCACATAAAACACTGGTGTACTGTGTATGTGTGTGATTGTTTATTTCTTACTACTCATTATTGGATAATAATTCCACATTGATATAACATTTGAAGAAAAAGGATTATAATTACACTATTACTGATTCACCCCCCCTCTCAGTAATCCAACACTTAGATGTGGCATACAACTTAGATAGATGCATTGGCATCATGCTAGATATGTCATGCTAGTACGACTTAGAGATGATGTAGATGATACTCCAAATCACGCCAATACAACTTAGATATGATGCATTTGCATCATGCTAGTATGGCTTAGAGGTGATGTAGTTGATGACATTGTTGATGCAGGATGATATCAGATGATATGATTTGATTGTTGTGAAGACTGTATGCCTCTGGACAATAGTTGTATGCTACTTTGGTGGATTTTCTCCATTGGTATTGATTATGTGTCACTGGTTAGTAGTTGTGTGCTACTAGGAGTTGTTGTGTGCTACTTCACAATAGATGTTTACTACTATGGATAGACACAGTTGTGTTCTATTGGATGTCATTGTAGCAGTTGCATGTTACTATATGATTTCCATGGAGACTATCATTAGTGTTCGACATGATTTCCATCTAGATGGATAGTGATGATGTTGCTCATGGTTTGATTTGTGTGATCATGCGATAGCTTGTGTGGATATGATGATGCTATTGGCATAATGGTCCATATTTTCTCAATACCATTACTGTTAATACCTCCCTAGATAAGAGAGAGTGTTGATGTTACAGTAGATATGGAAGGTATTAACCTCCATGTGTAACCTTTGAATAGATTAAAATACTCTTGAAGTAAGAGAAACCCTAAACATATGTGTGAAAACCCTAGAAGACAAGTTGACCTAACATAATAAATAATATTATAATATAATTACCAGAAATTCAGGTCGACCCAACCAGAAAAAGTCAATGGATAGATTAATATAAATAGAGGACATCTTGGCTCATTTTTCACTCACCACACTCATTCTCTCATCCAATATAGCGCAAGTTTAGAGTTGAAGTGGCATACAAGGAAGGCATATCTTCTAGGGTGGTGCTTGGTGATACTCTTGGTGATATTATTTCTAAGTATGGCGCAAGTTTGAGAGAGTAGTTTAGCTGCAACTACTGTAGTTGTGTATGGTACTTGTTCTGTGGATATGGATACTCTCTCTCTTGTGTGCTACCCTTGGAGAAGGAGCGCTCTACTTGTCTTGAGTTATTATTGAATTTAGCAGCTAGGGTTTATCTGTTGGTTCTAGTATGGATTTCCAAAATAATTATGTCAAAGTTTAAGGTGCTCGGGGGTGGCTTCGTGCCTATGTATGGGTGTCAACCGAGATATTGTCTATGGTGAAAACAAACACATCAATTATTTTAACACATACCAATTGCATCCCTTGGAATGTATGGTGTTGATACCACTGATATTGATTTTAGGATGTGAATTAGGGGACAAATTAAATAGTGTGGCACTAATTAAGTTACGGGAAGTAGAAGCATGAAAATAATGAAAACAAACATGAACAAATCAAACTAGATTGAACAATGTTGATTTTTTTTAACTCGAATTAGGAGATGTTTATATTAAAAGACTAGATCAAATGCCTTTGATGGATCAGGTGGAACCTACACAGCCAGTTCTGCCTCTATTTCCCCTTCCCGAGATAAGTTAATTTATTCTTCCTAAGATTCTTTTGTTTCATCATCTTCCTCCTCTGACTCTTCTAAATCTTATTTGTGTTCCTCTTCTTTAGCCTCCTCTTATTCTTTTCCATTTGATGTTGGATCCTTAGGGGATGGGCCAAAACCACCATTAGGTTGTGTTGCTCCTTTATTAAGAGTTTTTTCTCACTTCTCTTCAACTTTTTTCTCTGTATTTTCCTAATTTTCCTTTTCATCTAAGTTTTTGAGAATTTCATATTTGTTGATTCTTGATGGAGGAGGGCCTTCTTGAGATGTCTTGGAAGGATTTTTCCGTTGAAAATTCCTTCACCTATTTGAATTTTTCTTGAACTCAGGCTCCTTCCTTTACTGCTACTTTGATTGTTATGATAGGGAAGGTTGATATTCTAGAGATTTTGGATAGTTTTTAACAAAGTGTCCATAAGCATGGCAGGCCATGCATTTGAAAGGAATTTTCTCATTGTTAAATGCTTGCTAGTTGTGTCGAAGGCACTCTATAGGAATAACTTTTTCTAAAAACCTATCAATTGGTTGATAGGTTTTGGGAAACAACCATATGTTCACCTATGTCATCCTTCAAAACTAGTGTCAATGTGTCATTTTTGTCTCAATCATAAGGTGTCTCCCTTTAGAGCGTTATGTTTCAAGCCCCTATCTCTTTATTTCTTTGTTGTTAGTATTTTGATTTATCTCTTTGATGTGAAAGTTATTATGATTGATCTCTTTGATTTGAGTGTTATTCTGATTTATCTCTTTGTCATCAATTTTCTGATAAGCTCGAATCATATTTAGATTTTGTTTCTATCATCTATTTTGTTGATACCACCTCTTTCATTTTTAGGGTAATTAAAGGTCGGGACAATTGAAACCAATTCCTCCATTTCTCTTCACCTTTTGTAGACAAACACGAAGCCATGCTCCAAAAAAATATTACCAACACCTATAATGCAACCAGAGGTTCTCTCAGTGAGCTCTTCTTTGAGCTCTATCAATCCAGGTTCTTGCACCTTCGCTTTTCTCTTGAACATAAAAACCCCTAAGTAACTTCAAATGGGGTTGTTTTCTCCAAACCTTGATCTTGTTGTTGTAGTGAGCAATGTACACCCTATTTTATTGAATAAGGAAAGCCTTCACAAGTACATAGCAATTGATTTGGGCAATGGGATCCATTTTCCTATTTTCCTCCCAATTTCTCCCTTTTTCATCCTTCGTATCTACAAATTGTGCATATATTTTGTCCCTGGATTGTGCATAAATTTACAAATAAGCTTCCCTTTGCGGGTCTCATGTCAGGGATTGAGCACTAGATAAATCATCCCCAAGTTATCAATCTATGAGGAAAAAATGTCTTTGGATATGCTTTTTTTAGGTCTTGGTATATGTTTTTAGGGAATTAGGGTTTGGGTTATCAAGATCTTTCACATATATCTCATGTTGAGGGGTTTGCAGGGCCCGAAGCCTAGACGGTATTTGGGATATATTTGAGGATGAAAAAAGGATTCCATTATGGCACTACAAATCCCATATCAATGGCATGACCCACTGAGGCCGATATTCACATGACACAATAACTGGAAGAGGTATGACTTGCGTAAAACCAAATTCCCTAGCTTCATTTTTAAGGGTTTTTTTCCCATAAAATTGCTTGTGTTTGGGTCTTTTAATATATAAGATGAATGTGTGTAGTTTTCGGTGAGTGATGGCCTTTATGAGAGTCTAGATCACAATTCTCTAAAGAAGGAGGTTTTGGCCCAAATTGATTAGATCAACGAACCTTATCTATGTTTCTATAAAACTGGTGTATGGGTTATGAAGAGGTCTTAAGCATTCAGAAAATTGTTGATGTTTTTTGGTTAACATTCCTAGTATGTGACAAGTTTGAATGTTTCATGATTTTATAGATTGCAAAAGCATCAGTCAAGAGGATAACTGATGAAAGAGGGTATGGTGGAAGAAGCAAATGCCAAAATCTATACATTTGGGTCTTATCATTTGTCGATAAGATATTGAAGTTGTCATAACCTTTGTTGCATTGCTTTGTTTTGATCGTGTATTTTATCTATTTTCAACAAATATTGTAGTCTTTAGGGTTAGTATAATTTATAGTCTCACCCCTTAGTTTTAATTCAACGACTATCAACTGTTGAGGTTGTTGTTTTCAAGAGGAGATCCAAATTGACATTATGTTGTAAGTAAGCCATAATTAATAATTATGGTCATTCGATAACACTAATGCAATTTTGTAAAATATGGGAGTGTAATTTAAGTCTCGAATATTTCCACTACATGAATCACACAATATTCTTAGATTTGTGTAATATTGTTTAGAAGTGTCATTGTCATAAATTTGTAAACCTTAATCCTTTAAGGTTCTATATTTTTTTTCGGTTTAATTTCTACCAAAATTTGGATGTTGGAAGGTACATGGTCTAGGATCAGATCTAGACACGCTGTGTGTAGGGCCTTGTTATGTGATCAAGGAGGTGAGTACTTAATGTTTTATTTTTAGTCAAATTGTTTTTCATGGTAGTGGATTGATTTGACAATATATTGCGTCAATTTTCATTGATTTCCTTGGACACAATTTTCCATGTTGTCTACATGGATTCAAAGTATGATGCTGGTGTATTATGGATGATTACTACTAATATGAACAATCAATTTGCATTTATCTTTTATAGGAGGATTTTTTTTGGCGTTTTGCATTATATGTTGGCTGAAATGTCAGAAGTCTCTGAATTCCATCTTGTGTACACCACACTGCCATTTGTTGCAAGTGCACTGATACATCCCCACTATGTGATGATTGTGGATGCCATACATATGGAGTGCATACTTTTCTGAGCCAATTATTTTTGTTAATTATATTACCATTATTATCACTATGTAAATATAAATATTTATTTATTTATTATCACACTTCAATTTAACATTATTTTTTATGTGTAATGTGTAGAATACAATGGATCGGTATATTGTGTGTTTTTTCAACATCAAAATAATTTTATGTTTTTTTAGTTTAAATGCATATTTATGATTATTTGTCTTCGTGGTTCATTCAATATAGGTGGCCACTTATATGACCACACTATTATTAAAATTCATATATACCCTTTAACATTCATATATAACCTTAGTTTAAATGTGCATTTATGATTATTTGTATCGATGATTAAGAAATCATATATGTAATTATTTTGATGTAAAAACTTAAAATCTATAGATCAATAAAATTGTATTTTGTTTTTTTTGGGGAAGGGATATATATATCGATAAAAAATTAAATCCCTTCCTAGGGTCCTTGAGGAGAGCTATGACCACGATGATCCTTGAGGTTTCTTGGTTTCTCTCTTGTGTGCGATTATTTTCTTATCTCTTTTATGTGCATTTATTTTTTAAAAATCATTTTATACAAATAATAGAATGTTTTTTTTTTTAAGTAAAAAGGGGAGGATCTTGCTTATATTATAGTTGCATAGTTACATAGTCTATTTGTGATGTCAGTTGTCCCGCCTGAACAGGAAACTGAGACATCTGGACATTCTATGCCACTTGTGTTCAAGCAAACAAAATTATCAAAGTGTTGTCCTGCCCAAAGGAAACCAGGACGCCTTTCCATTAAGTTCAGTCTGTATACTAAAAACCTAGTTACAGCATGACTATAATCTAATTGGGCTAAAACCTTGTTCTGAGACAAAAAGAGATTGCTAACTAAGAACATCACTGAACCTTTTATCTAGCCAGATCATCCTCGTCTCCGTGCTTTCACCATCCTGCGAGAAACGTGTAAACTTGCGCACATGTAGGGCACTGCCTTTTTGGGAGAGTCCTGGAGTGTGCAACATACAACATGTCGAGTCGATGATCGATTTGAGCGATGTAAAAGATCTGATCGTCTAGCATGCTTCGCATTTCAAAGATTAGTGCTAGGTACCCCAGGTTGGTGAAAGGATGATGGTCTTACCAATTATCCTCAACAGAGGCTAAGGGAAATGGCCCCTGTGCTTCTTCGCCTTCATTTGCTTCACTGGCTTGATGTACCTACTGGTTGTTTGGCTGAGTCGTCTCCTCTGGAGATGCACCAGTGGGTGGGTCATTTTTTCCTTTTGCACAGGACAATACCTCTTCCTCAACATAGCCAGTGGTGAATTCCTCTACCGGGCAAGTTGCACTATAGCCACATGGTTTTCCCGGAGGTGAAATCTTGTCCTCAGTGCCAAAATCAGTGGGAGGATTCCAATTGTCCGGGACTATGAAAAGAGGGTACTCAAGATAGCTTTGCATGGCCTCTTCTGGGGTGATCTCTTCCACGTACGCCATTGGAGGCGTTCGAGGTCTCCCGGAATTCCTGTGTCTTCGCGAGGAAACCAAGGCTAATGCCTGCTCGAATTTCTTCTGCCTCTGCCTGCGTGATTCAACCGAGTGCCAAGTTGCGCCCCTGCA
>JASDQU010314665.1:3297-13424 GCA_032191745.1 Picea mariana
CGAACCACACACCTATGTACAAGGCACTGCACATCTTGATGGTTTAGAAAAAGGAGAGCCCATTTCTAGGCTTAGGCCAAGGATTGTTTTCATAATTGAGAAATTCATGAGCCATTATTGGCATCATATGGCTCACCATACCGGGGCCATGCGACATAGGAACAAATCTCTGCGGCTGAAAATACTCATCATGAGTGGTTTTGTGAGCTATATAAGCTCCTTGATGGGATCCATCAAGACATGAGGGAAGTACAAAACACATATTCGACAAAAGGGATAACAGATAATTTAGTGGCAAGTTTTGAAAAAGATGACCGAGGTGGAAAAGGGTCAAGACTGGGAGGTCTACTAGATGTTCCAACCAATGCCCCCAGTCTCGCATCAAGATTCATTATTTTAACTCTCATCAGTTCCAAATCAGGGAGGAAGGTGTGATGATTCTCATCCTCTCTGGGATTATCAATGGAAGCCATGACTTCTGGTATGGCCTCTTATGAAAGCAACTTAATATCTAAGAAATCATATGAACTGAAAGACTAAACAACCCGTATGGGTAGAGAAGGTTGATCACACTCCACATGAAGATGGAGATGTTGACTAGTATCAATGGATGTTGATGGGATATATGCTCCATGTGAGTCAACATCGTTAGGATGAGGTACCACCCAAGGGTCAACTTACCCGAGGGATCCACCGGTAGATGAGAAAATCATGTTGGTAGGAGCGATATGGGTAGTGTCAGGTGCAAGAAGGGCGAATATCCCCATAAGAAATGGATATTTAAACATACCTACACTAATGCTTTCATACTCCTTGGAAGATTCACCTATGAAGGGCACGTTGGTGCTAGGATTATCTCGTAAGTCAAGTGTGAAATAATTTAGTTGGTCGATCATGACTATCTTTCCTTGATGGGGAAAACATATGACATGAAAGGCAGTGGATGCAACATCCTTCATTTCATAGAACCAAGTGCGAACCAAGAGAAGATTATAGTCAAGTGTGGAATCTACCACTTCAACTTCTACGAAAACATTATTTCCCTCGAGCTCGATGGGTAAGGAGGTGAGAATTTCGTGAGGTTTGAAATAATTTCCATCAAAATCTTTTAGGATGGTTGGAGATGTGGTGAGTTGTGGAGAACTAAGGGATTTCCAACATGAAAAAGACATAATACAAGTGGTCGCTCCTTCGTCAGTCACCATACAAAAGATATTTTTGTTCAGAAAGCCAACTGTGATTTTCAATGCCAGTTGGTGTGAGAGACGTGGCTCACTCTGTTATGTGTCAAAGGAAATAATATTAGACTTTGAAGGGTCGGTTCCCTCCATGGTTGATAGCAAGGCTTTCTGCTGTGAAGGAAAACTTTGCAATACTTTGAGTGCTGACATGGAACATGGTGCTTGGGTGAGATCTTCCACTATGCTATAGTGTTGAGTTGCTTGGGCATTTAGATTATGGGTAGTTTTTCGAAGTACCCTTTTTGGAGGGAATATTGTAGGTTCGAAAGTTGGTTTCTCTAAAGTGAGAGGGCCATTGGGTAGTGTAGTCATTCTAGGGTCCTTAGATGAAGGTTCCCCTTCTTGGGAGTCATAGTTCTTCGCTCGGGTGGAAAGTGCCATAGTATATTTAACCATCATAATATTTGGGGATGAGGACTCTGCATTTCCACCAAGTGGAGGTGTAGGAATTTGTGTGACCATTTGTTGTTGTTGGGGGAGAGTATTGGTTAATATCGGTGGTTGAGAAGGAGATACCCCTCGCCCAAGGTATTGATGAATCTCGACAAGGCGAGGGAAGTCTTTGGTGAAGTGGTACTCCTTACATACCATGCAAGGATATTTCGCCTTTCTTTTATTTTTTCCCCTAGTATTGGGGTCTTGGGTGTTTTTACTCTCCTGCGGGTTAGAATATTTTTTGGATTTAGCCTTGTTTTTATTCTTTCCTATGGATTGTTGAGATGAAATGGATTGAACCGCATTCACCTCATAGGTTTTTGTAGGAGAGGGAGGAGACTTGGTATTGGTACCATTATGTGATTGTGTCACAGACTGTGATTTTACGGAACCCACTACACCATCAACATGGGCTCCTGGGGATGGTTTTGATGGATCATTGGACAATCAAGGAGCAAGAGGGATCAAATCATAAAGTGTGCCCAACTGAGAATAGTCTAAATATTGAGCATGACTGATGGCTTTCTCCTTGGTTACAGTGCCTCCCATGGCGACATCTCTAGCAATACACAGTAAGAGTGACTTTGTGAACCAATATGCTAGGATTTGGTCCGGAATAATGGCTTTAATCAATCGTCGTCATTGCCTCCATTCATGAATATGATTAGAAATATGAGTGGAGGTGGATTGTCTAAGCAAGGTTAAAATCTCGATACCGGTCTCATACCGAATTGGCAGTTGGAAGTGAGTTAGAAATTCCACGGAGAGAGTATTAAAATCGACAAAGGATTTTCTCGGTAGCTTGATATACCATTTTTTCGCCGAACCTATGATTGTTCTCTAGAAAATTCTCAACTGAATGGAGTAATCTATCAGGGATTTAGAAAAACACCATAGATATAAGGTCATTATGTGGTTGTTAGGATCTTTGCTAGGTTTCCCATCGAACTTTGGGATTTCGAACGATAGTTTGGCAGGGATAGGGAGCCCGAATGGGGCATGTTGTATGGGATTGTTTGTCAAACACGACAAATAAGAAAGATCTAAAGTAGCCAAGAAAGGAATTTTTCGGTTTGGTTACGAATATTGGTAGTGTGGATGCAACATCGGAGTACTAGTAGGACCATACACAAATTGGGATGGTATGTTAAAGCATGATGGTCCACCCATATATGGTTGAGTGTCTTGGGGAGTGGGGAACATGGGGTTCATTGGTTGAGTGGTAAAATATCCTTGCAGAGGGATTCCTGCTGAATTGGGTTTACCCCATGGAGTATTTGACACTCCTGGATATAGTAAACCACTAGAAATAATTGTAGGGTTTTTCGAAACATTATGCTCCCAGGGGTGAGGTTGGATTCCATTGTGGGATTTTCCCCAAACTCGCTGCTAACCTCTAATTGGTTGTTGGCCCCAAACATATTATTTCCCCCCAACTGGTTGTTGGATCCAAGTAGGTTGTTGTTGCCAAGGTGTTTTTTTTCTTACAGATGAAGGTTTCCCCCCAAGTTATTGTTGTCCCCATATTGAATATTGTCCCACAACCGAAGGTTTCCCTCCAACTGGAACTTGACCTGCAACTGAAGGTTTCCTCCTAGTTGGAAACTGACCCAAAGCTGAAGGCTTCCCTCTAGCAGAGTAATGGACTACAAAAGAAGGTAGACCTCCAGCTGTAACGTGCCCCCCAACTGTAGGTGGAATAATTTATGGAACTATCATTGGGTTAACACCTTGATTGGGAGGAGGAAAAACGAAGCTACTTGTCATAGGACTTGAGGTAGCAACACTGCTGGCCAGTAGACTAGATGGAGTCTGTAAAGGATGACCAATTAATGTGCTTGGTGTATGCAAGTACTCAAATAGATATGTGGGAAGAGAAGTTGTACTCACCGACTATTGAGTCGGGGTAATAGGGGTCAATGATGTTTCCCACAAAGAAGAAGTGCCAGAAGTGGTAATGTGTTCTAGGGAAACTATCTTAGGATCAAGTGGGGGTATCACTATTCCATCTGTATAGTTAAATGTTAATGCATGCATGTTAGAATACTACCTACTGTACATATCGGGTGGCAAGCGGTAAGAAGAAAAATTATCATTATACCTTGTTGAAGGAAACTCAACAAGTAATGGGTTATAAGAACCAGTAAAAGGGGGATTTGTGAGAGGGATAGAGCCTTCCTCTATGGTTTCGACCACTCATTCAAGATGGTCAATTGGGGGAGTTATGCTCCCTATTTCAGAAGCAAATCCTTCATTAATAGTTCCTTCATTATAAGGGTTCTGTAGAAGATCATGTTCTTTGGGATCCAACCCTTGCATTCTCCTAGATCTTTGGAGACCTTGGTCGACCACGGTGAAAGTATAATAGAAATAACGATCCCTAAGGCCAAATACAGATCTCGAAGGAACACACCCCTAAGAAAAACTCTACAGGTAATCAACCAAACAATAATAGATAGAAGGATCTTCCGAGGACCGGATGTCAAGTCGTCAATGAAGATTGGAGAAGCAGTTACCTCGACCTCCACGTAACAACCCTTCTTGGTGCAAGCAACCCTTGCTTTACGGGATCACCCTCCAAGGGTAATGAAAGTGTGATACGACATCTGCCCCAAGTACCATGGGAATCCCCCCACATTCACCTATGTAGATACCTAGGAAAGTTCACTAGGGTTATCAACTCACAATCAGCCTCTGAGGGTATAGTTGATAGTCTGGACCGAATGTTTGGGAAGGATAAAAAAGGTTGAATCTTTTCCAGAGGACTGGAGACAAGTGGACCGGTAATACTTCTGAGGACCTCGAATGGATTTGAGATTCGTGAAGCACCAAGACGAAATGAACCAGTAACACTCAAGAAAAACCCCCAACATACGTTCTTTCCACTATGATTGGTTAAACTTTGGAGGGATAATCTTCACCAATCTTACACACGCGACCTCATGTTTATCCCTTGTGTTAGAGGGGGTTCCTGGATATTCCTATACGACAATTGGATTTTGTCCCTCTTTAGTGTTCTACAGTCTCATGTAGTAGTCTTGGACAATTAACTCACTTTTCATAGTCCAAAGACTCTAGCTCTAAGCTATTGTTGGTGTACCAAAAACAAAAATTTATAGTTAATTTTATTAGTGCGTTGGTTGATTTTAATAGTTTTTTTTACTTAGAAGGGTGTACGAAGGTGAAAATAATGATGTGATGACTTGACTCCAAGATGATATAGAAAGAATGAGATGCAAAGATTTTTCTGTCAATGAATTCTATCCGTAGGAAGGAGGAAACATCTTTTTCTTCTTAATGTAAATAAACACCCAAAAACATGCAACTTTCACTTTTCTTTTTTCAAATGGAAAAAAATTGAAATGCCAAACTATCAATTTAATGTTCATGAAATCCCAAACAAAAACAATCTCTTTCAACTATGTACCAAGACACTCCAACTATGAAAGTAGGACGTAAATTTTTATTTTTCTTCTTTCCAAATCACATGAAAACTCAAAAGAGACACTTCTTTTTCTTTTGCTTTTAATCAAGATGAAAGTATTCAATGACACTTCGCAAATAAATCAAAAGAGAATGAAGGTGGAGAAAACAAGCACACAAGGAATAAAATATTCAACCACAAAGATGTCTTCAATGCAGAAAACTCAAGCTTTCAATGGTAGAAATTTGTTTTCAAATAACTTGAAAAATGACTGCACTCTAAGATGAGATGCAAATTAGGAGAGTTGACTTTATTTAAACAATATAAGCAAATCTAAAGGAAAACCCAAAATATTTTTAAAAACAAATGAACTCTCTTCAAAAAAGTACCATCAACACTTTAAAAGTATGGGGGAATGAGAATAGATGATCTAAACTGTACCCACAAAAACAAAAAGTGATTTTAATCAAATAAATGAAATGGCACAGAAAAAGAAAGATTTCAAAATGACTTTGAAAAATCTTGTAGCAATGACTGCTAGGACAAGTCTAAGAAAAACCTGGAGGGTTAGAATAAAGGATAGACACAGATATGGGCTTTATTTGAAATACGCCCCTTCAAAAAATGGCTTTTAGAGCCTAGTCGCACCTTGTTAACGGCCACAGGGTGGCCACAAAGCACTGGTTGCTCCTTGTAGAGGACTAGAGGGTGACCACAAAGAACTGGTCGCATAGAGCAGTGTAATTCTTAGTATGGTCGCTCCCTACAATGGAGCAACTTACAAACCAAAAGGGTTTGGTTGCTCCCTGCAATGGAGAAACTTACAACCAAAAGGGTTTGGTCACTCATTCCAATGGAGATACTAGCGACCAAAAGGGGTTGGTTACTCTGTGGGCATAGATAACACACGACTGCGATCATGCAAATATGAAAACTAATAGATCTGAGACAGATCTATCAGATCTAGGTCTAAACACTTTCAAACAAACTTGGAAAATACTTATAGACAGAATGTAAACAAAAATTAGGGCTTAGAACATGCAAAGATCTTGATAATATGAATTCAAAAGTTGAGGAAGAAACTAACTAAACAATAATGAATTCCCCAGTGGAGTCTCCAATCTATTGTAGGGTAAATGAGCCCTGCAGTAGTTACCTCCCTTGGGATTTTCCTAGAACTAAGACAAAATATAGATGCAAGCGATATATTTTCCTAGATCTAAATTATACATGAAAAAAATATATGAGTTGATGGAATGAAAGATTTACCCGATGATCTGATGGTTGTCCCTGCATACTCCTTAGCTATTATCTTTCTCGAAGATGCCCTTCTCTCTTACCAACACAGATCTGCACACATAGAGACACAAAGAAACCTTTCACAAGATCAAATGAATCATGTATAAATGGATAATAGATCTAGTGACATAAGATAATAATATCAATTCCCTACAAAGATTATAACAATCACATACAATCAAGTAAGGAGGAAAATCTTGTACATATTCTATTAATGGACAAATGGTTTACAACTTACAATCAAAGGAAGTTGATGCAGTGCTTTCCCAAGCTATGTAATCAAACTTCCATAATAAGTTTGCTTTATCCTTTCCCTGCCCCTTTTCCCATGAGAGACCCTCAATAAATAGGATAATAGAGATAAGATCAAAGGTTAATATAGATAGGATCTATATGCCTTAGATAAAAAGCTTCTCGAGGTCGAACCACACAAAATCTGAGGTTTAATGTCATCTCATAGAAACTAATCCAAAATAGGGAGTAACATACCTGGTCTCACCCCGCATTCTTGCATAGAGAGACTGGTCTCCCTTTGAAAGAGGACAAGGAGCGACCAACACTTTTGGTCACATGCTGTAAAGGGACAACCAATGACCATGAAAAAAGGAACCGCAAACTCAGGGGAAAAGTGGTATAATTCAGTGTTTCAGACTGATAACCTTTAGATGATGCCCATCAGGTGATCAAGTGAAAAACACATGTATAAAAATTTAGGAAAAGAAGCTATAGTTGGAGATAAATTGAGAGGAGAAGACATATGCCACAAAGTAGCATCCAAATCTTCCTCAAATTTGAATAAACCAATTTTTTTTAATTACTTTGGCTGGATTAGTAGTTGAAACAACATGATTATAATGGTTTTACGCACTTCCTATCAAGGAAGATGTTGAAGCTTTTGATGATGTAGAACCACTAGAACTACCAAAACCGCTGCCAGATGAAGTCATTATGGGCTGCCAAGGAGGGAAAGAGACAAAAATACCTGTTATTTCTGAAGAAGAATTAGAAAAAGATCTTCTAAGTTTAAATTGAAGATTTTTGATAAAAAAAAAATTCCTTCCTTTTCTAGGAAAGGATCAAATTCAGGTGATTGGCCTTTTAGACATCTAGAAAGATGAGTATTAGTGGACATAATCACATAAGTCACTGAGGAGGTCTGTTTTGAACTTTCCTTTGAAGGGCTTCTCTTTGGTCTTGAATTTCAATGTCTCTAGCTATGGCTTCCCAAGAACAATAACTTCCCGAGTACTGACAATTTCAAGAATTAAATAAAAGAGACACGAAGCAATTTTTCTTTGATTAGGAAATATTAAACCAGATTGTTGTCAGGTAGGTAAAGCCATTTAAAATAAAACAAATCAGAATAGACAAAGAACAAAACTAGAGAGTAAAAGATTACTCCCTAGTATGGTCACCAAATTAATGTTGATGCGAGGAATGGAAAGTCCTCACTCAAGCATTTTCGAATCTTACTGGGCTAAGTAAGATAAGTGAGAATATTACCTTGGGTTTATAGCCTCGTAAAAATATCAATCAACCCTCAAGAAATATGTTCTTGGACCTGGTGCTATCTTAAATTTATGTGTTTCAACTTGAAAAAAAGTGTAAAAGTGTTTATATGTAAATGATTACAAGAATTAAAATGAATGAAATAAAGAAATAAATACAATCTGAAAATTAGAAATACACAAGTCTCAATTGAGAAAAGATAGATTTTATTAACAATAGTTTTTTTTAGTTACAACAAGTTTTTTTGAGTTACAACAACAATGTCTCTTTTCAAAGCCCCGCGAGGGTGAGGACCAAGATCAGAATTAGAAGCCTAAGATGGAATTTAACATTATACATAGACAACTGGTGTCTGAAAGAAAATGACTAAGTTTGTATACACTGGATCAACCAAGTCACAAGCCCACCAAACCTTGACTCTGCAAAATAATCTTAATCAGACTTGAAACTTAATTCATAAATTCTAATAAAACAACACAAAATATCAAGAGAAATGAATGAACTTTTGAAGCATATCAAATAAATTCTTCATAGTCCTTTCGTCTTTGCCACCTTTATAAATATCCCGTTATCAACAAGAGGATTTAGCCATTTAAGAAATTCAGAAAATGAAAAAATGAAATTCAAAAATCTCAATATGAAACAAGAGAAAAACTTATCAAAAGTGTTTCTCTCTAATTCCTCATGTCTTCTTTGTCCTTTGGTTCTTCATTTTATTCTCTAAAAGGTAGTTCTTCAAGTAGTTGAACTACTTTTAGTTACTAAAGTTAAATAACTTTTGTTAATAAATAGGACAATAACTTTATGATAAGGATAATTAATAAATAAATAAAAACTAAATAGGCGAGGTCTCCCTTTATGTCTTTTAAATTTTCCAATCATTCCCTTGTTTCTCCATAACCATAATCATACTTAATGCACATACCATCATAACAATACATATAAAAAGCAGTTGAAATAATCATGCTTCAAAAATAATAAACACTTGTATCTCCCAAAAACTTATATAGCATGATTTGGGTTTTCTCAAAATAATAATAATAATATCACTTGTCTAAAAAGATATGTGTCTCAAAGTAAAAAAGATGTCACCATGACAATGAAATAAAACTAAAAGTCATATTTTTTGTGTGAGGTTGTCTGCCTTTGTGCACTACCCTTTGACATTGTTTCCTTTTCTTTGACTAAATTTACACCTACAAATTTCTTTTCTTCACTCCTTGGGTTTCCAGGGTGCATATCATTAAATGTAATCATTCGTACACTATCTTCAAGTTTAAGAGGCAAGGATTTAATAGTGTAGGCTGATGTTTCAAAGGAAACAGAGCTGACTGATATGGTAAGACGTTGTTTTTTACTTGGCTCCAATTCAATAACCAAGGATTTATACTTTTTGGGAAGCTGAGGAGACTATACATGTTAAGCTACATAAGCAACTAGCTTAACTGGTAATAAAGGAGGTGGAGGAGGAAGAGGAAAGGACATGGTTGACCAATGGCCAATACTGGATGGAGGATTGACTGGTGGATTGTTCCAACCATCATTNTGTTCAACCTAATGATCTTAGGCCTTGCCCAAGCATCATTAGGTTGAACAGGGGGAACAAATGGTGGCTGGGGGGGTTGAAAAGTTGGGTGTCCCGCAAGGTTCAAGTAACCAATCTAGACTAACTGATTAAACTCTTCATAGTTTGCATCAAAATGTATTGAGAACCTCATCCTCTTGTTCTTACCTCTTTGCTAAAATGCATTTGGCCCTCTGCCTATGTTATCTCTATTTCCTTTGTTGCCAAACTGATTACTACCTCTGTTAAAAAATCTCATCTATATCATCCACATCCAAATTAGTAAGTATATAAGACACAACATATAATACATCAAATACTATTTGTCAACATGATTAAATTTGGCTCTGAAATGACATAACCATGCAACATAAAAAGGGAGATGAACAGGAAAGCGAATAAAGTGAAAAACAACAATACTTCTGCACACACACCAAATATATCTTTCAAACTCTGCAATCTGTCTCAAGAACTTTCATCATGTATAAGCCATTTCTCTTTTATAAATGTGAACAAGGAAATATATGGAGAATGGATTTGTATGAGTGGGAGTAACTTGTGGAAAGTGAATTATGATAGGAATTACAAGATGGACTATTCAATTTCAAAAACCTTAATCAATACCTATACATTTCCTTAAAAAAAACGAATCATC
>JASDQU010314666.1:0-13486 GCA_032191745.1 Picea mariana
GCCCTCAAAATGGCCCCGGAAGCGAAAACCTGCTAAAAATAGTAAGTTGCCAAAATGGCCAGAAAACTGTTTTGAGCCAGTTGGAAAAGGTGGGTGGCCACCGATATCCATCTGGATCATCCTTCTTCATAAAAGAACTCTTCTTCAGATTTATCAGTAATCTATCTTGTTGCAACCTTTCCATCACTGATGTCAAATAATTTATGTGTCTTTCCTTTGTCTTGTTGAAGATTATTAAGTCATCCAGATATACTATGAAAATATTTCCCATGAAGTTTTTCAACACTTCATTCATTAATATCATAAATGTGCTTGGTGCATTTGTCAATCGAAATGGCATGACCAACCATTCAAACAATCCTTCGTTTGCCTTGAATGTTGTTTTCCATTCATCTCCATCTCTCATTCTTATTTGATCATATCCACTTTTCAAGTCTATATTGGAAAAATAACTTGCTCCACTCAAACAGTCCATCAAATCATCCATCCTTGGTAAAGGTAATCTATACCTAATGGTTATCTTGTTGATGGCTCGAGAATCTGTACACATTCTACATCCTCCATACTTCTTTGGGCTTAACACAGTGGGTATTGTGCATGGGATTAGGCTTTCTCTGACCAAACCTTTATCCAACAACTCCTGGACTTGCTTTTTGACTTCCTCATTCTCTCTAGGTGTCAACCTATAAGCTTCTTTGTTTGGTAAACTAGATCCTAGAATAAGGTCAATATGATGGCTTATACTCCTAATAGGTGGCAATGAGTGTGGTAACTCATCCACTACTATATCAACAAAGTTTTCTAATAGTTCTTGGATTTCTACAGGCAAATCTTCTATAGAAGTATTCGTAAGGATAACTCTAGGCTTACTTACTACAACAAACTGTATTTCTTTCTCCTTCAATACTTCATTCAAGAGTTTCTTCCCACTCATGAGAAGTATGCTTGAACTTGATTTTTCATTTGTCTCCTTATCTTATATGGCTAACAACATATGTGTTCTACCACTCTTTTCCAGAGTAGAAGTATTCTTCCTTCCATCATGAACAACCTTTCGATCATACTACCACGACCTCCCCAATAAAATATGACAGACATCCATAGGAATTACATCACACAATATTTCATCTTTGTATTCTCCTATTTTAAATTCAACTTGGAATTGTTGACTTACCATTACTTGATGTACTTTCTGCAACCACAATACCTTGTATGGCTTTGGATGTGCAGTTGTCTTCAATTCCAGTTTCTCCACCATCTCTGTGGATACTATATTGTCAGTACTCCCACTATCTATGATCACCTTGCAAACTCTGTCTTTTGTTTTGAAAGAAGTTTTGAACAGGCCTGTTCATTGAACTGGTTCCTCTGGTTCCTTCTCTAGTTTAAGAAGGATTTTCCTCATCATGAGGTTATTTCCTCCTTCGGCTGCTTCTGCTTCCACATGCTTTTTTTCTTCGGCAATGTGTGCTTCTCCACCTTATCCTTCTCTTTTTCTATCAAGAAATTCCCAATATTTGTGTTCTTCTTTTCCACAAGTAGAGCATTTAACCACGACTCCTCTATCTCTTTCTCTTCCTCTACCTATGGAAAAATAACTTCTTCCTCCATGCTTTCCTTCTTTAGAACTTCCACCCTTCTTATGGTGACTATGTTGTTTATCATCTTTAGGCTTCGAATTTTGGAACTTGTATCTATTGGTTCCCTTACCTTTACTTGAATTCCCTCCTCTGCATCGTTGGCTTTGTCTCCTGGCCATTTTTTCTTCAGCTTTCAAGGCTTCTTGATAGTCATCCTTGACTGTACCAACAAAAATCATGATGATATCCTCTTGTATTTCATATCTCATCCCATTGATATATCTGGTTGTATTCTCCTCTTCATCCTCTTTCTATCCATCCCTGATGATCAGTCTGTAAAATTCTTCAGTGTACTCCTTCACTGATAAACCCCTCTGTTTCAGGTTCTACAATCTTCTGTAAAGATTTATTTGGTAATCCTTTAGGATAAATTTGGCCTTAAAGTTGGCTACCATACTATCCCATTTTTTAATTTTGTGGTTACAATTTCTCCTGCATTCGACTTGCAGTTCTTCCCACCATAACGCTACATGACCTTTAAGTCTTTTCACTTCATGCTTCACCATATTGTCTTCTTTGATATCTTCATAATCAAAGTATTTTTCCATAGAATGTACCTAGTCTAACAATTCTTCAACTTCTAAATTGTCTTCATACATAGGTACCTCTATTTTTTCTCTAGCTCCTATCTTTGAAACATCCTTTATCAAGCAATCTTGTGCAACATCCTCTGCTAAATTTTCTTCAACCTCTTATTCTTATTTTTCTTTATCTTCACTGATATCACTAGCATTTGGTGTTGTCATGTGTGATGTCTCCATGGCATCCAGTCTCATTTGAAGTTGCCTCATTTCTTCATTAATTTCTACATTCGTTCTGTGCCTTCTTGGTGGCATGCTTTCACTGCATCACCTTTAAACATAAATCATTTTTTATTTGATACCACAAATCATACCAAGTTTCCTCCTTTCTCCTTTTGTCTGTTGTCTACAAAAAAACTCAAAATCAGCTCTGATACCACCTAATGAAGCCCCCCCTACATCAGCAGGGTCTGCCGACCTCCCAGCCACTGGATCTTTCTTCTCCTTGAGCTGGAACAACTCTTTGGGTTCCTGCTAGAACATTTAATAAAAAATCCACAATTCCAAATATGGAACTCATTCCACAAATACAAGCATCAAAAGTGAGCTTCACCTTCGCACGAACATGGGTCGTGATCGTACGCCTATACAAAAGGTGTATCGTGATTTCACGTTTCGGGACTTTGCGAGTGAGTCGATCTTGAATCCCTGACTCCCGAAACTCTCAAAAGAGCTTAACAATTGTTATCCCCTTTCCCTATCTCCTCTCGTGTGACCATTCACTGTGACCTTGGCTCTTCCTGTGAGTGTGTCAGTATTTCATGGATTGGGGAATCATGATGCAACTTATCTCTCTTCTCCCAATACCCGAAATACCAATATTCCTTTTCCATGAATCAACGACTCCAATTCTCTTACAATATGACGATCTAGATCGCATCGGCTATTCTCCCTGTGATATTTTCCACCGTCCATTTAGATTTTTTAAATTCTTATATCTCTGATGTATCTGAACTTCACCACCTGTCAACCGAGATCCAACAACTGGAATGATTTCGTGAGCTCGCGTTTCGCGAATTCTCACAAATTTGTACCTTGACCTTTCCACTCTACGAATCAGTGAAATGTTGATCTACTACCATGTGTCCTTCGATGATAGAAGACTTTGATGATGTTGGGACTTGGGACTTTGCAAATTCCACCCTCCTGTGCATTTTTTAAGGATTTAACCCTCGTGCATATTTGATCGGGTCCAACAAATGTTGGCCCACGCGCCATATCCAACGGTTCATATATGTTCTTCCTCCTACGCTCTCTCTTGAATTTCTAGATGTGGATTCAATGATCTAGATATTTTCCTTTCACCTTATCTGACGGATGTTGTGCTCCTCCTTCTGAGGTTTTGTGCTTTCTTCCCATACTTGGAATATTTCGATGCTTCAAAGGTTTCAACCTTCACTTCTCCCACGAGTAAAAATTCTGGATCTCATCAACACTTTTGAAAGTGCTATAGCTTCTCAACTCCATCCCTTGAAGTAATTTCAATCTCCCATGCACACCTTGCGTTCTCGGGATTTTGAATAACTCGTTTCGAAGGATTTTTTTGAAAAGAAAATGTTTCTCACCCAGATGACATTCTTCAGCTCTGGTTCTTTGAAGCTTATTATCTTCTTGATGTTGTGCACACCTTGCACCTAGTCTAAGTTTCTTTGATTCTCTCTAAACTTCCCTCTGAGTCAATCCAAGACTTAGTCGATGCACTCCTTGCGTTCAATATGTGCACCTTGCATACAAGTATTAGAAGAGAAATGATTGAAACTCAACCAGCTTCATCACGAACTCATACAACCAATCTCTCAAACACTCATACATGAAATGAACTTGTAATAAATCATACACACAAAATAACATGTGTTCAATATCACATGAAATGAACATAGTCCAAGGATTTGGGACAATTTTTTGTCTGTTCTATTCATTCTTGAAAAACGAAAATACAAAGTGTTTCTGCTACTCTACTATGTCTTCTCTACTCTGTCTTTCAAAAAACATACTCTCCGTCTATTATTACAATGCAACAATCAACTATCTAAGGACCTCTCCATGAGCGCTTTCATCTTGTTCTGAAATCTATCATTTCAAACTTCAAAGCTAATACCTACTCTGTCCTATTACAATAACTGCTAATTACTTCGAGATAGAGTCGACACTCCATATCTATAATTTTCTTACAGTCCTTCCATACTTTACAGACAAGTTACAATTTAAAATGTTGTATTAAAAAATATCTCAAAAGCTCATTAAATTTTGAGTTAAATGCTCGATTTGAAATTCTATCATTGCTGAGATGTCCTATGTTTTCCTGAACACGTGCATTGTTGACTTTGAAGGTGATGCTACTGCATCAGAAAGGAACCTTGTCATCGTAATGTAATGAACATATACAGATTTTGAAATGTGGATAAACATAGTAACACTGCAATGTCAGTTTCTATTCATCACATTGTGACGCTAGTTAAATATGTTCATGGCATTTCGACATTACTATGTTCATCAAATTGCAATGTTTTTATGTTCATCATATTACAATGTAACTATGTTTGTCAATCTATGATGTTACTATGCTTGACACATTTCAACAATAATATGTTTGGCATGTTGTCACATCTAGTTTTGTTCGTCATATTGGGATGCCAAAGCATGTTCTTCATATCATGAGCTTGGTGTTTGAATAGGTTTGACAAAGTCTGACAGTGGTTGTGTTCCTCACATTGCAATATTGGGAAATGCTTGTCTCATTGCAATGCTGGTCTATGTTTGTCGCATTGTGAAAAATGGGTTGTGTTCATCGCATTGCAACATTTGGAAATGTTTGTCACAATACGACGTCAAGATATGTGCATCACATTACAACCTGAGGATATGTTCATCACATTATTATGACATGGAATTTTTAGTCAGATTGTGATGTTCGATTATGTTTTTCATATTGTGACGACAAGGCTATGTTTGTTAATTTATGATGACATGGACATGTTTGTCACATTGTGATCAAGGTATATGTTTTTCACATTTCATGACAATTTTATATGTTTGTAACGTCTGGACGACAAGGTGATGTGCAACACATTGCAACGTATTTTTATGTGTGTCACAATTCGACATTGTTATCCACATTGTGAAGACATGCCTATGTTCACCATATTGTGATGATGATTTATGTTCATCACTTTGTAACATTAGTATGTTCAATAAATTGCAATGTTTTTATGTTTATCATATTGCAACATTATTATGTTTGTCACTATGTGAAAATACTATGTTTAACACAGTGCAACATTACTATGCTTGTCACGTTGTAACGTCTAATTTTTTTCTTCAGATGACAAGGTTGTGTTCGACACATTATGACAAGGTTGTGTTCTTTATAATATATGACTTCAATCCATCATTAAATTGCATTATATGTTTCTCCCTATCGGATACAAAACCAACATTGATAGGCACTTTACAAAATTCATCAAAACATTGTCTACATATATGTTCTTGTGCTTCAATTTCTCTAATGTTCTATTCATTTTCAAAGTATAGCTATAATTTACAATTTCACCACTCAATTGGGTGATGATCTTCTCCCAATTCCAAATCTCTTCTTTGTGTCTCCATTTTATGTTCCTCTTTAGCCATTGTCATATGTCCTATGCATAGCTCTTTAATTTTTTACAAGAAATTTTCATTCTCTAGAGCTATTTAATCTCATCACAATGAAAATATTTCGGCATTCTTTTTATCCACTACATTAGTGTTTTGTATGAACATGCCTAGAAAATTCCAATGTCTCGATTTCCATATGGTCTTGCAATTTATTTTCTAGAATCCCCCGTTCTCCACAACCTCTACCTAGTGCTATTAAATATCAGATTTGTATATCTTCTTACAAAATCTACCCAATCCTACCACTAGAGGCATGCTTCATTCAACCATTTAGATAACTCTATCCAACATCACACCCTCATTTGAGTAATCGACACTTGTCCTTCTTCTCATGATTAGAATTTCCCCAATCCCTCAAAAATATAATTTCTCCAATATTACTTGATGGAGTGAGATAACGGTACCCTAGAATGTCTCACAAAGCAGTGTGGAATTTCTCCAAAATCACTGTAAACTAATTATATAGTCTACAATTCAATTGAAAACAAATAGAAATACACCACAATAATAAAATTTATAGCGAAACTAACCACCATATTAAATCTCCATTATTTCTTATAAATTGGCCATTACATTTATAAGGCCTATGAATGAGGTTTTAGAATCCAAAACCATCCACATTACACAAACCAAATTAAAAAAAAAGAAGAAGAATGCCATTTGTTCATTCATAAACTTCATATTTTATAATTCATAAACTTAATATTTATGATTGTATTTCTTGACCTTTGAACTTATAACTATTTTAACTATTCAAATTTAAAAAACAATACTAAATAGTTCAAAAATACTATAAATATTATAATATAATATAATTTATATCCATATACAACCAAAATCATTAAATCATGATTAAAAAATATCCCTATACAATTAAAATGAATCCAAATGATATATAGTTAGAGAATTTCCATTTCAAAGTTTCCACTCCCACACTCTTTCACTATCTTACAATTTTTTTAATAATAATAATAGAAAAGTGCCTATGATCCTTTGCATGCACTGTTACGTGGCATTTATAGTTTTCATCCCACCCTAAAAAGTTAAGTAATATTGGGAGTTTTATCACACATTTATACTCGATCATCCCACCATGAAAAGTTAAGTAATATTGTGAGATTTTTATGTATGGAAGACACTTGTACCTTGAATGAAACGATAGTTTAATTGATTCTCCATCATTATTGTCCTGCACAATGTAAATACTATGCATACGGATAAACACGGGAGACGATGTTGAACATAGTGCAAGTACTTCAACATAGACATAATATTAGGGTCAGATTGGGTTCAGAGTCCAGATGTTCTTTGTGATTAATATATTACAGCATTAAATGTGCTGTCCACATAGATAGATTCTTAGGGCAGAAATGAGTTCCAAGTCCAAATTCTCTCTCATTTAGTAACAAGGCAGGCACATGGATAAATATATTGTTAGTGGCAAACTAAGTTGCCAATCCAAATTCTCTGCAATTGAAAATGGATAAATATATTGAGTGAACATATACCTACAAAAATGAACAATAAATGCGATTAATAACGTAGAGTGTACTAAATGGATCTCGTCTAATGAATTAATACAAGCGAGTAACCAGAGATGAAAAGTACAAGCGAGTAACCAGAGGTGAAAAGTACAAGAGAGTAACTAAGAAGGATGTAAAACTAATGTAATTCCTGAATGAACAACATAGTGCGGGCAGTCAAAACTCCAACACAACATCTGCAAATCAATAAATGTAATCACTATGTAGTTATAACTGAGTACATGATTTGCAAAAGCAATGAAAGGGACTTACAATCAGCATCCGTATTTATCGAGTGCTCATGAMCAATGCATAATCCTGTCGAACAAGAACAAACCAGTTCAGGATCGCTAGTTGTGTTAGCAGTATCGATGGAATGATCAKGATCATCGTTTAATTTTGGTGGTCTGGGTACGCGTAATGATGATGATATAGCTTGTGAGCGTTTTAGACTTCTTTTTAGCAGCATGTGGTCTSGGTACGCGTACTGTTGTATCTATATCTGTATCCAATATTGTTTTTCCATTAGACAACCTATATCTGTATCCAATATTGTTTTTCCATTAGACAACCTATATCTGTATCCAATATTGTTTTTCCATTAGACAACTTATGTCTCTATGGWGCACGAATCCCTTTATCTTCATACAAACACGCATCACAGAAATATGGAGGACGAATCCCTTTATTTTGGAGCTCTATTCCTCAGTTTTGTCTTGAATATGTTCAAAATAATTTAAGGTATTATGACTACAGTTGAATATCTTCCACTCTTCTAGAAGTAGAGAGATTTAATGTTCTACTGTGCTTGGGCCAGAGCCGAGGTGCTGACATTTATGTTTTTATAAAATAAAATCACCTCCCTACCGAGATATTGTGCCCGAATAAAAGGCTAGCAAAACGAAAAACGCGAGGTACTATCGCCAAGCATGGAGATTTCAAACATAAACTGTTAATGCTTTAAAATCACGTCCATACCGAGATATTGTGCCCGAATAAAAGGCTAGCAAAACGAAAAACGCGAGGTACTATCGCCAAGCATGGAGATTTCAAACATCAACTGTTAATGCTTAATTGAAACGCTTGAGATAAAGGATTGAAAGGATTTGATGATGATTAAACCTGGCATCGATTCATGCGTCCAACCACCACTGTGTTAACTTAAAAGCATGTGAAACGTGGTAATGCACAGATGTGGTCACTTCTCTCGATAGAATTATGTCTCTTAATCCCTGTTAAATAATCAAACATGGAAATCACGCATTCTATAATGATTAATCCTTAATCAGTGAAATGTGGCAATCTGGGGTTAGGGTAGTAAATTCTTAACCGTAAATGTGAAAGCGTAAAGAAGGAAATGGATGCATTCATAAATAAATAAGGAAGCTATTAATATTAAATCTCATTCATTGATTTCAGTGTAAGACAAAGAATATGTCAACATGATTAATTGTTAGCTATGAGATTGAAGTTTGTAATTAAAAGACTCATTAATTTGTGAAAAAGTGAAAAAGTGAAAAATGACGCCGATCCATGTATATCAACCACTTTTATAAAGTGGTTGTTTCTAGTTGATGCCAACATTATTTGAGAATAACCATTAATATATTAATTATAACATAAATGTAATATATAATAATAATATATTAATGTAATACATTAATTTATGGTCTATTAATATATAAATGTAATATATAATAATAATGTATAAATGTAATATATAAATTAAAGTATTAATTTACATTAATGTGTAATATAAATCATTAATTGATTGATACATTAAAGTATCAATACACAAACCTTAATGCATTTAGTAATACATTATTACATTACGTTAATGTATACGTTAATGTATAATGTAACCTATTAAACTATTAATACAATAAAGTATATATTAATTGATACACTAATAATGTAATGTAATATTAATGTATTCATGTTATGTATAAATCAAAGTGTTAATTTGCATGATTAAATTAGTAATAAATACATTATTAAAGAAGTAATATATTAATAATATATTATTAAGATATTAATACATTAATACAGTTATTGAAAATTATTAGAGTTGACTATGGTTAACCGGTCATGGTTTTTTATGGTCATGACTATGAATGACATTAATACATTAATGTATAATGTAAGGTATTGATTAATTCATACATTGATAATTTGATATATTAATAATATACTAATAAAGTGGTAATACATTGACTTTAGTGTAGTTACTAATACATGACTAAAGTATTTATACATTAATGTATAATGTAACATACTAAATTATTAATACAATGATAAAAACATTATGAAAATTAAGAAATAATACATTAATAATAGACTAAGTAATAATATATGAATACTACATTATTTAAGTAATAATATAATAATAATACATTATGAAGATGTATATATTACATTAATGTAATGTATAAATTAAAGTATAAATTTACATTAATGTATAATGTGCATTATTAATTCACTGATACATTAATAATGTAATGTTATTATTAATTAATACATTTATACAATATTAATTAAGACATTGCTAAAGTATTAAGACACTAAAAAACTGAAAAATTAATAACACATTATTACAACAATAATAATAAAAATGTGTTTAATACATTAAATGCATTAATAAATACATTACTAAAGTATTAAGATAAAGCAATACATTAATAATACATAATATTAAGTAGTAATACATTGACCTTAATGACTTCAGTAATATTTTATTAAAACATTATTGCATTAATTATACATTATTACATTAATGGAATGTAAAAATTGAAGTAATAATACATTATTGTATGATGTAATATATTAAATTATTAATAATGTGTTAATAAATACATCATTAGAGTACTATTACCTTAAGAAATAGATTATTAAAGTATTAATATAGTAATATATTAATTGAGAATGACCCTGGTTGACTATGGTTGACCGGGGTTTATTATGGTTTACCATGCCAACAACTAACCTTTGTTGAGCATGTGGAGATGATTATAGTGGGCCATGTTCATTATGTTTTTTACCAAACTTTTGTATGGCTTTATTGCATTGCAATGGTCAACATGTTTTGTTCACCACATTGCGACATTAGGTTTTGTTCATCACATTGTGAAATCAAATTTCATTCATCACATGACATCGTAAGGTTACCATGATCAAATTACGATGAAGTATTCTCGTTTGTCACACTATGGTCATGAAATAGGTTTTTCAGAGTCTAACAGTGTGATCCATATGGATATCAATGGCCACCCACCTTTTCCAACGGGCTCAAAACAGTTTTCTCACAATTTTGGCAATTTACTATTTTTAGCAGTTTTCACTTCCAGGGCCATTTTGAGGACCTAAATGAAGGTTTTTCAGGATCAAGCTTTGAAATGATTCTTTATGGCATGATTGAGGACCAAAAATTAATATCCTTGACGATACCTTTCCAACGAGCTATCACACGAATAAAATGGAGATCATATGCAAAGGTTACGACCCCGGGAAGTTAATGTAATAACTTACCCAAATGGGGCCCACATGACTTTTGGCGCTTCAACCCCTATGGTTAGGTTTTTGGATGTATAGGGTTTTTGGCATTCCTGTTTATTGTAAAAGGCCTTCAGAGCCTCATTGTAATGATCTTCTTGCAAAGGAGCACAACCATTACATCTCTTCTCTGAGATAAGCCGCCACCATTCCAGTGAAGCTTTTTTCCGATGCATTTTATAGTTTTAGCTTATTTTATTATTTAATAGAAAACCAGTTTTACTGTATCTCTGTTATTTTGTATTAAGAATATGAATAATCTATATTCATTTCATTATTCTCATAAAATTCGGATCAATGGTATCAAAGCGGTCAGCTCCTTGCCTTCTTAATGCATGTCCCCAATGAGGTCAGAATACAAAGATTTGGGTCTTGAGCTTGTTTCTCTTGAGGAAAAAATATCTCGCACACCCAAGCGAATTCTCATGGAAGGAGAAAAGAAGGATGATGGGACAGGAGATCCTTTCAAATTGTTGATTAAGGAGGCCCTCATGAAATAGAGGAATGATATGATGGATAGTTTCCTGCAAATCCTTCGGCGGCTACCAATAGGCGATGCATCTTCTTCGAGCGGAGGTGCCACSTTTTTCAAGGTACAAATAAACTTTGATATTCCTATATTTGAATGTCAAATRGAWGCAGACGTTGTAGACAAGTGGTTGAATCTGCTAGAAGGGTATTTTTCTGTCCATAACTTCTTGAMTAGAGAAAAGATTACTTTTGTTCTCCTCAAAGTTGTCCTCCATGTCAAAGATTGGTGGGAAACATTATATGAGCAAAAGGAAACAGAGGAACCCTCATTATTTACAGTCACAACCACCTGGGATTCCTTCAAGGATGCTATTAAGGAACAATACTACCCTRTTGGAAGTTATGACAACYTATATACCAAAYGGACCACACTGTGGCAAGAAGGAGACCAACCAGTGTCAGATTTCACGAAWATCTTCCATACCTTGCACACCAAGCTGGGTATCAAATATTCAGAGAGACATCTAGTGCTCAAGTATCGCAGTGCTCTGCATAAATACATCCAGACTGAAATGAAATTTCTAGACATCTCATCATTGGGCGTGGCCTACCGATATGTCGTCAAAATCGAGAATAAGATGAAAGAAAAGATGCGACAATTTGGGCCTCGGAACCCCTCACAACAAAAGCCAGGAAAGGGCAGCCCCAACCCATAGAACAAGTGATAGAGAAAAGATGGATAGTATCAGGACAACCAGTCCAAGCTGCAAGCAAATAAGGACACTGGAAAGACAAAGAAAGATATCGAGAAGTTGTGTGACTTCCATAAAAGCCTTTGGCATAACACTGTTGATTGTCACTCAAAGTAGTCACTGGTGACTGAAGTGAAAGCCTCTGAATCAGATGCAGATTCTAACTTTGAGCCAAAACCAAAAAGGGGAAGATGGATCGTTAACGCGGAACCCAGTTCCACTGTTGCTACCATCAAGCTCCATCTTGGTGAACTAGATGAGCCAAAAGAAGGAGAGTGCCACTTGCATTTGCAAATGTGGGTGAAAGGCACCCCATTGCACTTCATCGTTGATAGTGGTAAGCAGAAGAACCTCATCTATACAGATGTCATCAAGCATCTGGCCCTTCCCACAATGCCTCACCCACAACCCTACACCATTGGATGGCTCCGCCAAGGAAGTGATCTCCGCATCAGCCAACAGTATCGACTATCATACAACATCAATCCGTTTAAAGATGAGGTACTGTGTGATGTTTCTCCTCTCAAATTTTGTGATGCTCTTTTGGGCCAACCTTATTTATGGAAACTTCATGTTGTATATGAGTCTAGGCCTCGTAGTGTTATTATTACTTTGAACAGGAAATTGTATAGGATACCTGAGGTAGTCCCGCCTAGTGCTATTTCATTTATCTCTGCTAAGAAATGAAGAAAGGTCATCTCTCAGACGGAGAAGTTTGCCTTCTTTGTGATTCAATCTTAGAATAAGCGAAAGATCACAACCACATCCAGGGTCTCTGTAGACAACCTCTCTACATAGCAGAAGCAAGTAGATAAGGTCGTGGAAGAATACTCAGATATCTTCTCCTCACCTACCGGGGTACCTATGCACTGTCAATTCAAGCACCCCATCGATATGACCCCTAGTGCACCGCTGCCCACTAGGCCAGTCTATTTTCGCTCTCTGATAGAGAATGAAGAGATCAAGTGACAAATCCAAGAACTGCTCCACAAGGCGAGCATCCATCCCATCTCATCACCTTGCGGGAGCCCAATCGTGCTAGTACAGAAGAAAGATGGAACCTGGCGACTCTGCATTGATTACCGGGATTTGAATAAAATCACAGTCAGAAACTGGTACCTGATTCCCCGAATTGGCGACCTCCTTGATAAACTCATGTGTAACAACCCTGGTTAAATACATGCATAGGGATTATTAAGTAAAATTAATTAGATAATTAACTGTCCTAATATGGTTTTAGTTAAACAATGATTACTATTAATAATATTAATTATTTATTTATTTATTAATTAATTGTTTATAACTTTTGATTGATT
>JASDQU010314671.1:2411-13424 GCA_032191745.1 Picea mariana
CCTGAAGCAACTGAGATCCAAACATTTGCCCCAAGAGCTTTCAAGTAAGTTTCCATTCTATTTTTCCAGTATTCAAAATTGCTTCCATCAAATGGTGGAATCCCATTTGGAATGTTTCCTTCCATTTCTGCATAGGATCTTCCTTCCAGTGGTTAAACTGTACTGAAGGTAACCCACTCTAATACCAATTGTTGATACTGAGAGGGGGGTGAGTCAGTATCAAGTACAATTTAAAAACATTTTTCAACTTATACTTAAACCATTCAATTATATCCAATGAGCAATGAACAATAGTATAAGAGTTACACCAATACACCACAATACACCATGCACAATATATGAGAAATAATCAATAGTTTTTGTTCAAGGGAAGTAATGCCTTCCAAAGGTAGCTACAGCTTCCAAATGTAAAGGGAGGGATAAACCTCCAAGAGGAAGATACAATCCTCCAATATCAAGAGAGATTTGAACTCTCCATCCTTGCCCCTTCCTTGCACCCAAGAATATATGAGAGATAATAAAACTTTACATTAAATCATCACCATCAACCAATCATCACATAGAACCTGATAATGCTTCCTGAGACTTCTTTAATTTATGCAATTATTCAATTCTTGGAGTAATCTGATCCTATAGATAATATTACTCAATGTATTCTTTGAAACTCCTCCAATTATCACTCCTTGAATCCTCCCCAAAAAGAGGTTATAGAAAGAATGGTAGACTTTATTCAATTCTGGTCTGTTTAGAAGATCCAACTTGTACAGCATGCCCTGCACGCAATATTTAACATCTGATTATAAAACTTGCACACAAGAAACTACAGTCTATACTCTTTCCAATGGAAGTGGTCCCACTTAATTTGGATTATGTATGAAGAAGTTATGACTGTTTTACCCGGAACACCTGTTTATTGACTAGCTTCAAGACTAGTCACAAACCCTATCTTCCACAGAGTGTATCACCATAATTATAATGAATCAATAGCTGAAATTTTTACCAGAGGTACCTTGATATGTCTTATCAATACCATAGCGATTTCACCAGCTGAATTGTTCTAGAAAAAACGTTATAGCACAAATGGTAAGATGACCTGAAATTAACATACCTTAGAACACATCACCAAAAGACTTCATCCTCCCTTGAAATCCGGCCTACTTTTACTTCTTATTCCCTCTGAAATTTGACTTGTATCAAATGAATGTATAATGATTTTTATTTATAACATTTATGTCACTTCCTTTTAACATTAGGGCTGACCTGACACTTTCTTATTTTGTAATTCTTTTCTTTAATTATCTTCAGGGCCTACATGTACAATTCACTTTGTCATCTTCAAAAATTCATTTCTCCTCAACCATGAGGATCCACGTGACGTGCCACATACCACCGGAAACAACATGATGTATACTATCCATCCATGGGTGTTGTATCTGCATGTGCATTTTCCTTCATGTCCAAATACCTTCATCAATCTTGCAGTCCAAAACTCATGACTAGGGTTGACATCAATGAAAAAAACCAATCTTCCAACAACCTTTTATTAGAGGTCAAATTACAAATTTATATGCAATAATTACGTGTAAAAATAGAATAAAGAATAAAATAGAAAAATGTTCACAAAAGCCTTACAAGCCTCTACAACTCTGGCAAACCAGGCGTTTCAATTTGTGCATGCTTAACATCCTACTTTTACCACAATTCGAAAAACTCATTCCATATATTTATATGGGGAAACATATGTTTTTCCCTAGGAAAACTCAAAGTGGAATTTTCTTGTATGATCCTTTTGATATAAATTTCTAATTTGAGCACAATAGACTCGAGTTGAGTTGTTGTTCCGACTTCTATTATTAGAAATTGTTGAAGATACCATGCTTTAATGCATGCCATCCACTTGTCTCAAATTTTAATTTTAGATCCTTCTTCTTGAATTTATCTTCAACGACATTTTTCTTGAATGAAACAAAAACAGGAACATAGTAAATAAGAAAATTATGTCAAATATGCATAGTGATAATCCTTATTCTAATGCTGTTTTGAACTTCATTAGACGGAAATTTTTCCATGAATAATATCTGAAGTAGATGAAAATACCAATTTAAAATATGTTTGAGAAATATTAAGCACCAAGGATTTATACTACTAGAATAACATATCAAACCTCTTTCTTAGTCCAGACTCGCTATATAGAAGTGCACATATTTGGATTGATAACATATAAATTGTATAAATATACCTACGTTAATGAACCGAGAAATATATGCAATTGATCTGCACATGTTGGAACACACAATCAGATTTGATGACTTTTAGCGATTGCTCTAATCCAGGTGGATATTGGTGGCCACCCACTTATTCCAACTGGCTCCTCTTGAAATTTTTTAGTTCAACATGTTCTTCTGTAATTCTTTCTAATTTTGGTTTCTACACTTTTGGGGCTATCTGAAGCGCTGTACAACTTCCAGGTGGATATTGGTGGCTGCACACCTAATCCAACTGGATTATTTTGGAAGTTTTCATGTCATTACATCTTTCTGTACTTCCAAGGCCGTTTTGGGGCCCTAAACAATGTTTTTTTGGCTTTCCACAATCAAAATGTAAATGGAGTCAAAGTTTGATGGCGTAATGTATATTTCTCGAAAATACCTTTTCGATGGGCTATTATGCACCTAAAACAAAGGTCGTATGCAAAAGTTACGACCCTGGGAAGTTGAGGTACCAACTTACCCATCGGAGCTCACATAACTTTTGGCGTTTCATCTCCTAGGTTTAGGTTTTTGGATGTCTAGGGTTTTGGCATTCATGAGTAATGTTAAAAAGGCCTCTAGAGCCTCATTCTAATCATTCTGATCAGACAGATGCATGTATCATCCACATCTCTGTCAATGTTTCATTGAAAAATTCATATGAGATCTAGTTAAAGCAAGTACAACAAATCTTATCAAGAAATGAAGAAAGATTCAATATGGAAGAAAGAGAAAATACATTCATACTACTCCAATGAGATGATGATTGATACGTAAATGATGATCAATATAATACAATGAATGAGTGGAATACACTCATATAGAGGACATAATATTCCATAATATAAGAATGCATGTATGCATAATAACATAATAGTGATGATCTAAAATAGAAATTCTAAAACAAAACTAGTCAGTTAATTCCCACTGAACTAGTGTGTCGAAAATAAAAATTTCTCCAACACCCCCTTGAACAAGTAAAAAATGAGTCCCGACTACTAGGCCATATTAGGTACTCATGTACAATGAAACTAATGAACACTGAATAAAAATGAGGAAANNNAAGAAAATGGCAGCTGCTACACAACTATGTTCATTACTGCAACATGATCCCACAAAGTCTGAAACTTTTTCTCACTGAAAGTCATCATGAAGATGTAGAAATATTTATGGATTTGATGAATTCCTGTGGAAACCTGTCTATCCTTGTACCTCTTGATCCTGTGGACCCATCTACAGTTGGAAATATTCTTTTCTGGTTGAAGTGGAACTAGATGCCAAGTATGATTCTTTAGGAGTGAGTCATACTCCTTATGCATGGCTTCTTTCCATAATGGATTGCCCACAACCTCACTGTAGATTTTCAAATCATAAGATTGAACCATATAAAAATGCATGGGCATCACATGAGAAGGATCCTCATGTTCTGAAGCTGAAAGTACATGAGAAGGATCCTCATGTAGAGATCAATTCCTCCTCAAATCCAATGGACTCCTTGCAAGGATACCTATTTCCTGAAGTGTGAATGGTGCCTTCTTGGGAATATGCTGAAGCTTCAATGTTGGCTTCTTATCAAGCTGTACTACCTACTTATTTCCATGTACAAAATATTAGTGTATGGAATCATATTTGATGTCTGAAACTGATGGAAGAACAAGAGTATATGCATGTTGCATTGGATGTTCATGCAAAGTACTCTCCTTATGTGTAAGTAGAAAAGAGGAGTCATCATAAAAAAAATTAGTGAATTTATACAACCCTCACTTGTGATCCACCTCACCAATTGCAATGATGGAATTGTCATGCATGTGAATTACTGAAATTGAATTTGATGTAAATTCAAACTTTTAACCTTTTTGAGTGATCTGATAAACTGAGAGCAGATTCATAGAAAGCTTTGGAACATGTAAAAAATTATCAAAACTGCCATTATGGAGTTCCACTCTCCCCTCTCCTACTACCGCTACTGGACTATCATTTTCCATGAGAATATGGGGCCTTAAGCATGGAATCGAAGAAGAGAAAACTTCCTCTTTCACTACCATATTATGGGATGCACTAGAATCTATAATCCATGAATTATATGAGGAATTAATTGCAACAAGAGCATGATGATTACCTTTCTTAGATGCAATATCTTCTCCCTTCTTCTTCTTGGCTCCTTCTGGAATGAAGTTTCCAAGGTTGTTCTGCTGAAGTACCCGATCCATAAGATTGATCTGTTTCTTAATGCATGTGGATTCATATTGATTTAGTTTATTGCAGTAAGTGCACTGCTTTCCCTTCTTCTTCTTCTTCTCTTTGGAACCTGAACCTGAAGAGTATTTGGAACCTAAACCTGAAGAATCCTTGAAGGGTTTGGAATATCCCTCCTTCTTTGGATTTGGATGTTGTGATTTCCCCTTTCCTTTCTATTTGGATGATCCTTTTCCATCATGCATGGTGAGTGCATGTGCTTTACGATCCTTGATTAGGCCCATCTGAATGATTTTTTCCTCCTCATGTGTGATAGAATCAATGAATTGATCCATGGTAGGCATCTTCCAATTTGTTCCCATGAGATACCTTCCTAAATGGAAAGTGGAAACATAAACACCATATTCTGGTCTTAGCTTGACCAAGATTGTTAGTATAAGTTGGTCCACTTGTTTAGACTTATCAATACCACAAGTTGCTAAGCTCAATATCAAATATTTAAACTTAGTAAATAAATCCTGTATATTATCAAAACTTTTAGGATCCAAAGTATTCAACTCTACTTCAAGCATATGACCTCTCATCTCATCCTTCTTTCCAAACAAACTTTCCAAGGTGGTCCAGATCTCGTTTGGAGTCTTGCATGTGGAAACATGAAACTATAGATCAGTTGAAATCAAATCAAGAAGAAGTCTTGTGGCTTCATCCTTTTGGTTCTCCCATCTCATCTTCTCAATTGCTGATGTAGGTTCTGTTTCTGTCCCCATCATCAAGTTGTACAATCCTTTCCTTTTGAGTTAGAATTCTGCCTTGGGCTTCCAATCAAAATAATTGTATGGTATGAGGATTACCACCAAGTTTGACTCTATAATAGGTGTCCTATTCATCTCTCCCACTATTTTTGAGAACCCCTAAAAATTCACTCTCAATCTGCAAGTGAAAAACTAAGAAATCACTGCAGAAATGACACTTTAAGTGAAAATTCGTATCAGTTTCAAGAGATGATCTTCTGACTTACTTTCTAAGCAAAAAGTGAGGCATCTCAAAAAATAGTTGAAAACCCACTTGCACAATGGGTCGATTTACTCGTGCGTCGAGCTGTTTTCTCAAAAAATTAATATTTTGGGAGAAATCACTACAAAAATGTATGACCACTGATTCATATCAATTTCAGAAGGTGATATTCCAGCTTACTTTCTGAGTAAATGGTGAGGAATTTCTCTAAATGGTTGAAAACCCACTTGTAGAATTTGTCAATTTACTTCTCACATGAGCTCTTTCCTCAATTTTTTTTTTTGGTAAAATCACTGCCAAAAGATACGACCACAGATTTTTCTCGCCGAAACTCTGATTTTCCTTATTCTCTGGTTTGTTTGGCTTTCTCCAAGAAACGTAGATCTGGTACCATGTAAATGTTTCATTGAAACCTACACAGGAAATATAGCTAAAGAAGTACAAACAAATCTTATGAAGAAAGGAAGAGAGATTCAGTATGGAAGAATGAGAAAATATATTCACACTACTCCAATGAGTTGATGATTGATACATAGATGATGATCAATATAATACAATGAATGAGTGGAATACACTCATATATGGGACATAACATTCCATAATAGTATAATGCATGCATGTATAATAGCACAATATTGATGATCTAAAATAGAACTAGTCAGTTAACTCCCACTGAACTAGTGTGTCGAAAATAGAAATTTCTCCAACAATCTCTTCTTAGAGATAACTACCACCATTCGAGAAAGTTGTTTTTAGTTCTGCAGTTTCACAGTTTAAACCTATGTTATCTATTCAATAAAATTTATTGTTCAATGGATATCTACTATTGTTCTCTGTATCTATGTGTTATTGTATTCAGTCTGTTATTCATTTTGTTTCGCTAAGAAATCCAGATCAGTGGTATCGGAGCGGTTTTCTCTTCATTTATTTTTCTTCATGCATGTCCTTGACAAGATCTGGGTACAAGAAGTTGGGACTCGAACCTGTTGAGCCTTTTCCAGATTGACCATGTCAAGATTGACAACAACCCATGGGGGATGAAAATAAATATGATGAAGCAAGAGATCCTTTTAAGATGTTTCTCAAGGAAGTCGTTGCATGACAAAGGAAAAAAATGATGGACAACTTTGCATAGATCCTTTGGTGGCTACCCACAGGAGACACATCTTCATCAAGTGACCATGCAACCCCCTTCAAGGTACATGTAAATTTTGATATTCCATTATATGAAGGATTGATAGATGTGGATGCTATAGATAAATGGTTGAATATGCTCGAAGGGTATTTTTCGGTCCACAAATTTTCTGATAGGGAAAATATTACTTTTTCACTCCTCAAGGCTATCCCCCATGTTAAGGACTGGTGGGATACTTACTCTAAGCAAAGGGCCATAAAGGAATCTACAATATTTGCGGTCTCCCCCATGTGGGATTACTTCATGGATTCCATTAAAAAACAATACTGTCCTGTTGGAAGCTACAAGAACCAGTACACAAGATGGACCACCCTGCGTCAAGAAAGGGACCAGACAATACCACATTTCACCAATATTTTTCATACCATGCGCACCAAATTGGGTATCAAAGACTCTAAATGAAATTTGGTGCTCAAATACTGTAGTTGTCTGCATAGATATATTCAAACATAAATGGAGTTTCTGGACATCACATCATTGGGTATGACTTATAGATATGTTATCAAGATCGAAGCGAAATTTAAGCATAAGAGGCGAGAGTTTGGATTTGCAAACTTCTCACAGTCGAAGCAGGGCAAAGGCAGCCCCAACCCACAAAACAAGGGACAAAGAAAAGATGGCCACTCTCAGGACAACCATTCTAAGATGCAACAAAAGAAGGGTAATGATAAGTCAAAGAAGGACACGAGAAAATGGTGTGAATACCATAAAATCCCTTGGCACAACATCGAAGAATGTCACTCCAACCAGTCACTGGTGGCTGAGCTGAAATATTTTGAGTCAGAGGTATATTATGAATCTGAATCAAATCCATAAGAAGGGAAGTGGACTATCTTTGTCGAACCCAGTGGCACGGTTGCTAACACCAAAGTCTAGCCAAGTGAACTAGAAGAACGAGAGGAAGGGGAATGTCTCTTTCACTCATGTATGTGGGTAAAGTGGGCTCTGCTTCATTTCATTGTTGATAGAGGTAGTCAGAATAACCTAATCTCAGTAGAGGTCATCAAGTGGCTGGACCTGTCGACGACACCACACTTGCAACCCTGCACCATCGGCTGGCTTCGCCAAGGAAGAGATCTCCTCGTCAGCCAACATTGTTGTCTTCCCTACGACATCAAGCCCTTCAAAGACAAGGTATTGTATGATATTTCTCCCCTTGAAGTTTGTGATTTTCTTTTAGGACAACCATATTTGTGGAAGCGACATGTTGTGTATGAGTCTAGACCCCAAAATGTTATTATTACTTTGGGTAGACAATTGTACAAGATACCAGAGGTAGTGCCACCTACCTTTGTTTCTCTAATCTCTACTAAGAAATGCAGTAAGGCCATTTCACAGACTAGGAAGTTCGTCTTCTTTGTGATCCGTGCTCACAATAAGAAGAATGTCTCTGCCACATTCATGGCCTCTACACAGAGCCTCTCTTTCCAGCATAAGCAAGTGGATAATATTGTGGAAGCGTACAAAGACAACTTCTCCTCACCCACCGGGGTACCAACACACTGCCAAGTCAAACATCCAATTGATCTAACCCCTGGTGCACCTCTGCCTAATGGAACAATCTATCATCACTTGCTAATGGAAAATGAATAAATCAAGTGTTAGATCCAAGAGCTTCTTCAAAAGGGGCACATTAGACCCAACTCCACCCATTGCAGAAGCTCGATTGTACTAGTGCAGAAGAAAGACGAGACCTTGCAAATCTGCATTGATTACATAGCATTACACAAAATCATAGTCAAGAACCAATACCCAATTCCCTAAATTGATTACCTTCTTGACCAACTCAAGGGGGGAAAATTTCTTCAACAAGATTGACCTAAAGTCTGGATACCACCAATTTCCCATCGAACCAAATGATGCATGAAAGACAAATTTCAAATCTAAAGAAGGTCTATTCGAATGGTTGGTCATGCCCTTTGACTTAACAAATGCACCAACCACTTTCATGAGGTTTATGGATGATGTATTGAGACCCTTCACCAAATATTTTGTGGTGGTATATTTGGATGGCATCCTCATATTCAACAGAACTTGGGAGGAGCACATGCATGATATTCAATAGGTTTTGAGCACTCTACGACAACACAAGCTATATGTCAACTTGGAAAAATTCTTCTTTGGCATGAACATGGTCCAATACTTGGGATACATTGTTGATGAGCATGGGGTACATCTGAATCTAGCTAAGATCCAAGTCATCCATGACTGGCCAACCCAACCACACTAGCCGAGCTTCAAATCTTCTTGGGAATTGTCAAATTCTACTGAAGATTCATGTTGGGATTCTCCCATATTGCATGGGCCCTCATCCAAGTGACCAAGGGCAGTGGTAGGGAAAATTTCACGTGGGGAAAGGTACAAAAACGAGCATTTGATGATCTGAAGCATCTCTTTTTCTCAACTCTAGTACTCTCCTTTCCTGATCTGCAATAATCGTTTGAGATTGAGACTGATGCATGTTAAGCCCTAATATTGGCTCATTACCCCTTAATTGGGGCATATTATATTAGTAATGTTATTTTATTTATGTTGTCTTTAGGCCATTAGTTGTAATTATACCTCCTAGTCTCCTATATATACCAAGGAGACATTTTCATTTTGAATCATCTTGTACTTGAACATTTAAGTGGGGTAAAATGAGGTTGCCCCCTCAAAGAGGCTTATTATCTGAAATTGTCTCTTTTTCAAGTCATTGAGTACTTTTTCTGAGGATTTTCTATGCTATATTGATATTTGGTTCTTAACATATGGTTTCAGAGCTCAAGATCTTGGGGTTTCGCTGCAACATTTGAGACACCTTGGAATTTTTGCTATAATTTTTTTGTACAATGTTTTAGAAGTAACGACTTAGAGAATATTTAGTAGAAGGATCAAGGTACATTGGGTTAAAAATTCATCTCCTGAGGCCTTATACTTTCGGAGATACAACCTATACAAGATAGGGTTCTGGAATCATCCTGAACTGAGTCTTTGCGGAATTTTCGCCATAAATTTTTTTATGTAAAGTTTCAGACCCTGAACTTTATAGGATATTTACAGAAATTAGTAAGGTATCTATGGTAAAACGTTCATCTTATGGGTCATCTTAAATTTGCAGATACACCCTGTGTAAGATAGGGTATCTGACTGGTCCTCTTGACTAGTCTCAAGAAGGTGTTCCAAGTAAAACAATCATAACTTCTTCCTAGAGTATCCAAATTGTGTGAGACTAGTTTCATTGGAGCATGGACAGTCTGTAGTATCTCTGGTGCAAGTTTCATAATTTTATATCAATTATTTTGTGCAGGGTACACTATACAAGTGAGATCTCTTGGAAAGGACAAAAATCGACAAGTTGTGGGGAATTTACTGTAAATTCCACTTAGAACATCCAATTTTGATCAGACCTATGGCATTGCAGAGAAGAAATATCAGAGAAACACATAAAATAAAGTTTCATACCCAAAAGGGATGAAACTTTGGAAATACAACAGAAGAAATATTATCTAGCAGAATCACCTCAAAATCAAGGTTCAAAAGTGATACTTGGCCAACATGCCACCCAAAAAGGGAACTTCTACACCAAATAAGCCTCCAGAAAATCCTACTTGGACTCTTGATGAAGGTGAAGAAATGCATAGGGACATAAATGAACTACAAAATAAGATGGACTCAATGGAAGATAAGTTGGATAATAAGATGGATTCAATGGAAGCTAAGTTGGATACTAAGATAGATGGTTTAAAAGGGGAGATCATGGAAGTATTGAAATATTTCGTAACGGAGAAGACACCTGAAAGTGAAAATGCATCCCATGAAATTCATGATGAGGACACAAAGAAGGTGAATCAATAATGGAGAAAATCCAACTTTGGTTTGAAGACCAACCACGTTCCTAAGATTGATATGAGGAAGTTTGATGGCAAGGACCCAATCACATGGATACTTCAGATGGAGCAATTCTTTGATCTCCATAATGTGCCACATACACAAAAGGTACGAATTGCTTCTTTATGTTTAGAACCTAATCAATTTGTATGGTATCGATGGCTTTGTTCTCGTAAATCACTCGTCACTTGGACAATTTTCACAGAAGAAATGATAGCACACTATGAGGATACAAGGAGCAATACCTTCTTTAGCCAATTGATAAATCTCAAGCAGAAGGGTTTAGTTACCGAGCACATTGAGAACTTCCAAATATTGAATATAAAGGTAACCGATATTTCAGATGAGCACTTGATTGATGTATTCATAGGAACTTTAAAGGATAACATTCAACATGAGGTTCACCTTTGGGAACCCAAATCATTGGAGAATGCATTTAAGGTGGCAAGAAATGTTGAAAGTAAAAATATGGCTATGGCTACTAGAAGG
>JASDQU010314675.1:0-11573 GCA_032191745.1 Picea mariana
GATCTGGTTATGTGAGTGGTTACTGAAGGTGTTCGTTCTCTGTTGGAATACCTGTGTTGTCGAACAATTTAAGCTTGCTCAAAAGAAAACCCCTGAAAATAATCTTTCCCTTTTTCTCTATAGATCGAGGGGCTTTGAAAGTTGAGAAAAGATTGGTCTAGAATAATCAAAACAGGTTGACAAACCTCTATTGTAATTTTTTACACAGATAACCACCCCTGATATTTTAAGTATCGTTGATTTCCCCCGCTTCATATTTATAAGCTAAATATAAGACAGATGGTGAAAGGAAATTCATATTTGATTGCCCCCATCTAGTCTCAAAGACAATGAAAGGAAATTCATTTAAATGATTTCCCTCGTCTAAATATAAAAGAAAAAGATAACTTCACCGGGGTACTGAACAGGCTTGCTGGCAGTGAAGAAATATCTAAGTATAAATATATAATTAGCACTCGAAGCAGTGAAAGGAAATTCAGTAAAAAGGGACAGATAACTTCACCGGGGTACCGAACAAGCCCGCTGGCAGGGAAGCAATATCTGAGGTGTCTGTAAGGTTGTCATACTTATCTATCACTCTATTCTAGTTACCAGTTTTTCAAAACCGGATATTCATCTTAAGTCAAGATAGAGCTCCCCAATTAAAATTATAAATTTTATTTTGATTGATGCACGCTGGAATTTACAAATCTGTTGAGTTTCCTAAGATTGTTCTAATCATCTTAATACTAACTTAAATTCATAATGAGAAGGAGAATATTATGAAGAAGACTACAACTGAGTTTAAATCAAATAAGAAGTTTTGAAAAGATTTTCAAAGGTTGAAATGAAATCTCTTTTTCCTCTCCTTTAATAGTTTTAGCAGTGATAAACCCTTGACACCATTTACCCAATCAAGGCACTGAGTCTACATGTTCTCCTTGTCCCACAGGGAGACGAGGTCCCTAGTTGGAGCCTATGTTGAAATAAATCTTAAATTTTTATCCTTAAGGCCTAGATTTTTATTTTTTTTGTTTTTTGGGTTTCGACTTTCATAAAACAAGAGTTTCGTATCATTTCTAAATTCACGATACCTTTTTATTAATTTTTTTTGGATAATGAATGGAAAAAGGTTTACAAAAAATATAAAATTTCCGACACTTTTTTGAAAATTATTTAAAACGTGTTGAAATTTAAATTTACGATTTTTTGATTTTAAACTTTAAAGAATTTCCGGGATTCGAGGTTTCCTGCAAACAAATTTTTGATGAAAATCAAATCATGAAACCCCAATCCCCGATTTCCCGAAACGTTGGAATCTTAATTTAAAAACGAATTAATTTAGTCTCTTCTAAGAAAGGTTAAGGGTTAAAATAATTATGTCGCGATTTCGAGATTCGCGGTTCTGTGAGAGCATGTCTCCTGTCATCATGTTTCCCGAAATCCTGATTTCCAAAACCCGGATCCATAAGTCACGTTAAATTAAACCATTTCTATTTTGACCTTAATTGTAATTATTTAGTTAATTAAGATAAGTTAAGTCCTGATTAAAAAAACAAGCCATCGCGATTTCACAATTTCAGAGATCGGATTTTATTAATAACACACGTCTCGTGTCATCATGTTTCCCGAAATCCCAAAAAAGTCTAATCTCAATTAAATTAATGTGCTAAAAGTGTTTGAATCTTAATTAAAGCATCACGATTTCGTGATTTCGCATTTTTGGAAATTGTTTTTTCATCGACTACATACCTCTCGGCATCAGGAGTTCCGAAACCCCGAAAAACGAAGTTTTCAGCTTTAAATTATGATTAACATTAATTAACCTTTTCTTAAATTTTTTTAATGGTAATCATTCTTAGGTGTTCATTTATGTTTCACTTACCAATTAAGTAGGTGTCTGGTTTTCTTCAAAACCCGAAGGTACCTAAATACGAACATTAAAGGCGTATCTCAATAAAATATCTTCCACATTAAGAGCTTTAAATTCGTGACAACTGTGCAAATCTTGTCATTTTTTAATATATGTTCAAAATAAACATTCGAATGTCTGTGTTTTCATTCTAAGATGAACTCGTTCATCCATTTTCTGTGACAAGTTTTCAATTAAATGCAGAAGTCATGGCACCCAGAAAAGCACTGAAGAAGAATGAAGACGCACATGAAGGAGATATTATCTCCGATACCACTCCACATGCTATAGATTCTATTAAATCTTGGACTCAAATATCAGATTTGTTGGAATATGAATTTGAGAATGCTCATCCTGACTCTGAAAATCATTTTCGGGACATAGCTGAGTCAAAGCTTCATAAGATCGCTGCGCGTCTGAGGCTTGTGGCATACACTGATATGATCAGCTGGGCTCTGGACAAGGTTGATATCCCAACAAGGAGAATTCTAAACGAGCAAGGAGCTATCGTCGGCTAATTCAGACCAGAGCACATTCAAGTAATGTATAAACTCTCGCTGAATCATAAACATACTTTTAATGCTGAATTTTTAGTTGAGTTTCAGAGAAAAGAATGTATTGAGGCAGACCAGACATATCCCGATATGATTAGAGGATGGGCGAGGTCTGAAGCAAAGTTTAGGGCTGATGCTCATGGGATTTACGCTACAGCCTCCTTAAATGAATACATGGTTTATATAGCCATTATGTTATGCAGACTTTTTCGGGAGAAAAGATCCCTGTCATTTTCATGCAGACTGGGTGCCCTTTTTAGAGGAAGCTTCAGAAGGAAATGGTTTTAACTGGCATAATATTTTGTCGGACAACCAAACACAAGAAATTTTAAACTACAAAGCAGCCAAATCAAAGGGACAACCAACAAATTTTTATATGTTTGCATACATTATGGATGCAATCTGTTTTATGACTCCCTTTCCATTAATGAATTGGAGTTGGAGCATTTCCTGTCCAGAACCCATTCATAAATACCACTCATCCCTTTGGGAAGAAAATGCTAAAGATGCATTTTACGAGGTTTGTCATTTTATTATTATTCCTATGCACAAATTGTTTTTTGGATGCGAACCCCCTTGCATTTCTGATGCAATCATAGAAAGTATTAAAGCAGTTTTCGAATGGTTTATTGATGAAATTTTTTCCTACATTAGGGTTTATGGCTGTTCCATTCCCCCTCATGCACTCCCTAAATTCCTACTGGACAGATTGGTGTGCAGGGAAGTAGCTTATCAGATAGTAAAAGGCAATGTTGGATTAGAATTAAAAGCACTTCAGAAGAAATCATGGCCATCTTTTCCTGTTCATATTGGGAAATTTTCTTTATCAAATTTAGGCCATTCTAAGGTAGAGGCTGAGTCTTTAGAAGAAGTGAAATTAGTATATATTGAGCACAAAAAATATGACCCATACCAAGTAATAAGTAGGCATTTCATACATTGTAATCTAAAGGCATATGAACATGAAGTATCTATTTATGATGATATATTTAAAGATGCTAAGTCTTATGAAGAAGTACTGAACAGAGTCTAGGCCTTGACACCTGACTCAAAGACTGGATTCACATCTTTTCAAAGCCATAGGCGAAGTTGCCTACCTAAGAGTTTACAGGGTGAAATTTCGACCCCATCACCAGAACAGCAAGGACCCCCTCCAGGGTTTGAAACTAATATACAGGATAAAGAAAATAACAAAGGTAAGTTGAAAAATATCAAGATACCTTCCCAAGACATAGAGGGTTCTCAAACAAAAGAATCGGGAACGAAGAAGAGAAAAGAGATGGAAACAATTCCAGAAATCATGAAAAATGTTCCAGAAAAGATAGGAGGAATAGATTCAACAGAGCTCGGTAGTCCTATCACCTCTTTAACTCCATTGGAGTCAACTTTTGGAGCCCCCCATGAAGGAGTTTTATATGTCAGTGATCTAGAGCCGATTTCGAGAGATGGAATCCCCCCATCAGATTACTTTTTCAGTAAAAAGCGAAGAGCAGTCTTGAAACAGGAAATTCATCCAAGAGGAGAAGGGATGATTAAAAAACATAGGGTTATTATAGATGGAAAGAAACTCAAGGATGGAGAATTTTCTATAGAATTAGCAGGTACAATGGGTGCTATAGCATCAAAAAATATGTATTCTATTGGCAATTTAACAACTATGCTCGAACATAAGGACCAAACAATAATTCAGTTGCAAGACAAATTAAAAGAAAATGAGAGAAATACTAGTTGGGGAATACAAAAGGGTCTAGAAAAAGCTAGACTAAAGGATATGCAAGAAATCCAGAAAATGAATAAAGACTTGGAGGAGGAAAAACACATAATACAGGTCACACAGGAACAGGTTCGAAAGATGGAAGAAGAAAACAAACATTTACAAGATAAAATTATTTCTATTACTAATCAGGTAGTAGACCTTGAAAATTTCAGGACACAAGCATTGGAGATATATTTAAGAATAGAGGAAGAACAACATAAATTGTTCTTGAATCTGGAAGTAGTCCAGAATTATTTTCAAGAAACAAATAAGTCTTTGGAGAATGTGCTCCAGAAGGAAAGGGAGGCGAAAGTAGCTAGAACAACTTTTCAGAAGGCAGTGGCTTTCTCATCAAAGGAAGAGGTTGGAAAGATTCAAAAATTATCTATTTCTGAACAGGTTAAAGGGGACATAATAATAAAAGTGTGGGAAGAAAAACTGGCTGAATATAAACGAATAACAAGAGAAGTCAATGATGATTGCCAGGGAATTTTCGATCTATTAGAAAGAGCTTCATTAAATATCGAAATAGATGACTGTTCTAGATTATTAGGTGAAATTAATATTGCCAAGCACCAACTAAGGTTTAAAGAAGAGCTGGAGGAAATGAAAATAGAGATTTCAAAAATTAAATCGATCAATATTACAGAGATCAACAAATGGTTGGTGACGTCAAATCTAAAGTTGAAAACTATTAAATTCACAGAAAAGATGATAGAAAATCGTTTGCCCGAATTGCAGAAAAGATTTTTCTTATTTGAAGCAAATGAGATACCAGATGCTCCCAAGACTTTTGTGAAGTTTTTGGGGAAATGTGTTCAGTGTATTGAATCTGAGAAACGAAGTTCGTCAACACAAGCTTAAAATCTTTTAAAATGTTTTTATCATTAGAAATTAGAAAGAAATTGTAAACGGTTGACATTATTTTTATGTAACCGTAATATTAGGAAGCTGGTTAGTCACCAATGAGAAAATTTTGATGAAAATGTATAAATGTAGTTTCTAAAGACTGAGAAAGGGCTTCGGAATTTTTGGAGAGAGCCATTTGTAATAACAATTTTCAAATACATCATAATATAAATCACAAACGAGATTCTGAATCCTGCAAATTTGTGGCTATGTTTTCTTCAACCCTGTTTATTATACTTTGTTGTATTTTTATTTCAATGTTTTTCTAATGAATAATCAATTTGAAATTATCTACATCATTGATTTCTAATTTAGATTGGTTTGGATACCAAATTATTTACAGTTTTTTCCTCTGAAATTGCTATTAGTAATTTTAAGACCTGTAAATCTTTTGTACCTTAATACTTAACTTTCGTTAGAAACCTCATTTTCTTTCATTATTATCTATCGAAATATGAGATTCTTTCTTGATTAAAGCCTCATATTTTTCTGTAGTGTTTATTTTTTATTTTACAATTCTCAAAATTGTTACAAATCCAGGAAACGACCTCGAATGTATTTACATTACTGTTTTGAATTTCAAAATTGTTTTTCTTGTTCTCATCTCTGGAAAATTTGAAGTAACATTTGATTAAAATCCTTTTACAAATAATTAAAGTTTTATCCTCCATGACTGTTCCAACTAGCAGACAACACAACATTGAACCAGGCCTTCAAGATCAAACCAGTATTGCCTTGAATTTATTTAATACCATTTTACAAACAACAACTAACTGGGTTGAGTTAGAACGTTCATGGGCTGCTATTGAGAGAGATATTAGCATCCAAGAACAATAGGAAGCAAGACAGAGACAGTTGAGAAACTGATTCTTCTTTAACCTTCCTTTGAATTCTTATTCTCAAATTATTCCTTTAAATATTTATGAATGCCTTGATGGTATACTTTATAGCCTTAATTTATAAACTAAGGAATAACAAAGGTCATGTACAAATATTAATCGCAAGGAAAGAAACAAGAAAAAGAAAAACCAGAATACATAGTGCTTGATGAGATCACTGAAAAATAAATTCCAAAGGTACTTGAAAATCAAAATGTACAACAACATGAACAACATGTATCTCAAACTCTTGCAAGTGTTGTTAGAATATCTACCAGGTTAAGTAGACGCCCTAAACGATACTCTCCTTCATTGTATTATTTATTGTTGACTAATTCTGGTGAACCAGAAAGTTATGAAGAGGCAATGCAGGTAGACACTAAAAAGAAGTGGGAGCAAGGCATGAAAGAGGAAAAAGATTCCTTGGTAAATAACCAGACTTGAGACCTAGTTCAATTTCCTGCAGGAAAAGAGCATTGTAGATTAAATGAATTTACAGGTTGAAGGAAAAATATGGAGGCAAAAAGTGGTACAAGGCTAGACTTGTTGTAAAGGGGTTTGCACAAAAGAAAGATATATATTTTGATGAAATATTTTCTCTTGTTGTTAAAATGACTTTAGTTAGGACTATTTTAAGTCTTGTGGCAGTAGAAGATTTGCATCTTGAATAATTAGATGTAAAAACAACTTTTCTCCATGGGGATTTGGAGGAAGAGATTTATATGCAACAACCACATGGCTATGAGGTCAAAGGAAAGGATAATTTGGTATACAGGTTGAAGAAGAGATTTTATGGACTAAATCAAGCTCCAAGGAAATGGTATTTGAAGTTTGACATGATTATGACAAAAAAAGGTTATAGTAGATGTCATTTTGATCACTATGTTTATTTTAAAAGGCTAGAAAATGGAAGTTATATTATGTTGCTATTGTATGTAGATGACATGCTTGTTGCAGGGTCTAACATGCATGATACAAATGTGCTAAAAAATAAATTAGCTAATTCATTTGTGATGAAGGATTTGGGTGTTGCAAATAAAATACTTGGTATGAGAATAACAAGAGACATGAAAAATCGCAAATTGACATTGTCTCAGGGTGAGTACATAAAGAAGGTGTTGGAGAGGTTTAGAATGCAGAATGCAAAACCAATTAGTACACCTTTGGCCAACCATTTAAAATTAACCAAGGAAATGTGTCCCAAGACACAGGAGCAGATAGAATACATGTCTAGGGTCTCTTATTCATCAGCAGTTGGTAGCTTGATGTATGCTATGGTTTGCACAAGACAAGATATTGCACATGCAGTGGGAGTTGTGAGTAGGTATATGAACAATCCAGGTAAAGAACATTGGGAGACAATAAAGTGGATTCTCAAGTATTTGATAGGTACTGATACTCATGCATTATGTTTTGGAGGTTCATACACTCTTCTACAGAGATATTTTGATTCAGATATGACAGGTGATAAAGATAGCATGAGGAGCATCACATGGTATGTTTTAACTGTAGGTGGAACAACAATAAGCTGGATTTAAAAACTGCAAAAGGTTGTTTCACTTTCAACAACAGAAGCAAAGTATGTTGTTGCTACAGAGGCTAGTAAAGAGATGATTTGGTTACAGAGGTTTATGGAGGAATTGGGAAAGAAGTAGGAGAATATCACATTGTATCGTGACAATGCGAGTGCCATTAATCTTTCAAAGAACTCAACCCTCCATTCTAATACTAAGCATATACAACTCAAGTAATCCTTGCCTTACTCTACTCATACAAATACTTAGTTTATCTCATGGCTTCCTCCAAATTCTTAGGCTCATCAAACTGGATTTTATCCTTGTAGAATGATGGAAGCTGACTTAAAAACCTCTGAATTTCGACCTTCTCATCCCTCATAAAATACAGATACCTTGAAAGCTCCAATAATATTTTCTCATACGCTTCCATGGTCATGTTCCCAAGATTAAACTCAAATAACTCTTGCATCTTCTTGTCATAATAATGTTCTGAAAAGTACTACTTTTGAAAATACTTCCAAGAGATTCTCTTTTCATCAATATTCTTGACATGCTTCAGCTGGTCCCACGAAATGGAAGATTTTCCCTGAAGAGGATATATGGTAATATTTGCTTCCATATTCGATCAATAATTGTGCAACTAAAAATATTTTCTCACTCCCAACAACCAGGTTTTATCTTCTTCACCCTTCCTATGTTCCCCATCAAATGTTGGTGGCTTGAGCCTTATGAGCCCTCCTTGCAAACTGTCTAGCTCAGGCCTTCTCCTTTGATGTATGATATGGGATCTACTTGGGTTGATCTCTTACTTTGATAATGAAGGTACTATTCTGTTTTAATGTATAAGTGAATGGTATTTCCTACTAACACTTCTCGAGTGCCTCATCCCTTTTAGTCATCCCTTTTGTCATGAGATATGTGCTCTGCTTCATGCCCTACACTGGTTTCATGTCTTATGTTAGACTCCTTGTTGATTTGTATTTGAAATTTATTCATAATCTATAGCATTCAGGGATTAATTTGGTTCTACTCCTCCTGGGCTCTTATCAACCTTTCATTAGCTTCTCTACAGCTTTGTACTTCCCTCTGCAAACACTTCATCAACTCTACAGGCTCCACTCTTCTTCTATGTCCATTGAACTCTGTTTCTGCATTTTCCAAACTGATATTTAATCCTCTGATTTCATCTCCCTGTATATAAGAACCCTGTGCATCATACATATTTTTAGTCCTCATATCTGGACTTGATTTGTTATTCTTGTACCTCTATTTCTAAAAAAATGTACATGGAACAATTATTGTTAGAATTATGCATATTTTAAAATATTTCATTAATTAGTTTACAAGTCATCATTCATCCAAATTCATGAAGAACAAAAATGAACTAATATAAATTCTGATCCTTTCGACATATTCTCTTCTGAATTGTCTTTCCAAGGACCATACTCATGTATCATTATGATTTATGGGCTAAAATTTATAGCTTTATGATTTTTTCCATTTCTACTCAATTGTTCCATGTTTTGACTGATGTAATCTCACTAAAAGACCATTTTATGCCACCTTTGATAGAGAATCTGTTAGGAATAAAAAAATATGGAATTGACGACTTTTCATTTTTTTTTCAATTTCTCCAGACTTAGAATTTTTAGCCAAAATTGGCTATCTCCCAAACTGAGAAAAAATGGAAAAAATTTCCTCAAGACAAAGTTGTCTGTATTGTTGAGTAGGTAAAATGTTGACTAAATATTTTTTTTGGATTTTTGATCTGGGGTTTTCCCTCCTCGAAGATTTCAAAGATCTCCAAAAAGTGTTCAGGAATCGTGGCTTTTTCCTTGTTTCCACATCTCTACACCAAATCCTTTCGAATTTTGCAAAAATCCCTACTATGTATCTTTATGCTTGCTTTTTAGACGTTTTATTAAATTTTGATCTTTATTTGGGTCTCAATCACAGAGAACCACCTAGATCTTTAAAATCCACTAATTGACATTTTCCGAAGAATTGAATCAAAATTGGCTCATGGCCCTCACTGACACTTTCACATCCATCATTGTTGCGAACATACCTTTTAAATTTATCTGATTCTGAGTCTTTATGCTCCTGTTACAACTAAAACAAGTTTTTGGCTCCATACTTTTTATCTATTTGTTTATCCTTGTTTGTCTTTCTCTTTTTCTTTCTTTACTCTTCTCCTTCTCCTTTTCTCTTCTCTTTTCTTCCTCTTCTTTCTTTCTTCTTTTCTATTTGAAAAAATCCCTACCTATGTGGAAGCAGAACACACTTTTCTTGTCTGTACCATTGTTGCACACTCTAGATACCGGACTCCACAAGTTCCATGACTTAGTCTATTTTCCAAAATTCATGCAAAGGAATGGCACACCTGCATGTCATCTGACATCTCACATCCTGTATCCCACAAGTTTTGGGACTTAGTTTACTTTCCAACACTTTTTGTTCCTGTGTGGAGGAATTACCCATGCGGAGGAATAATGCACTTGCATCCCTTATTTTACATTCCGTTGGTCTTGGGACTTAATCTATTTTCCAACACTTTTTATGCATGTGTGGAGGAATAATGCACTTGTATGCTCTCCTGCACCCACATCCCACATTTTTCACTCCACCGATCTTGGGAATTAGTCTATATTCCAACAATTTTTATGCATATGTAGAGGAAATTCCCATGTGGAGGAATAGTGCACCCACATGTTCTCCACCACCCACATCCTACATTATGCACTCTGTCGGTATTGGGACTTAGTTTATTTTCCAACACTTTTTATGCATGTGTGGAGGAATTGCCCATGCGGAGGAATAGCGCACCGACATGTTCTCCTGCACCTGCGTTCCACATTCTACATCCCACCACTGTGGCCTACCACCATGGTATTCCACATCACCATTTCCATGTCACCTAACATGTAGCCTTCATGTCATCATGTATGGTATGGAAAATTTCCCAATTTTCCAAAAAATCTCAGAAATTAATAGTTTTCCATAAATTTCTTTCCCGACCAAAAAATTCTTTTCTTTTTCAATCGCTATGGGAGATATGGACTTAGCTTCCCATGGCCAAAATTGACCCTACGACTATAAATTCAACATCCCTTTGCCAAATTACATGCATATTTCAACTAAAATTTGGGATTTTTCACTCTGAATTTCACCATTTCCCCAAATTCAACATAGACTAATGCTCCACAACAATGAATTTGTTAAATATGTGCTATTCTTTGGACCATATGAGTCCAATGTTGAAAAAAAATCTCTGATACCAATCTATGATGTACCCAGACTCACCTCTGGGCATATGCCACTAAAGTCCAAGTTTTGTCACATACTAAAATTTTCAGAACTCTTTTTACCTTCAAGATGAGTCCCATTACTACCATTTTATGTTATGATACCAATCTATAACATATCCAACTCCTTGGATGGGCCACATTACTACTAAATTGACTCACATATCAATTCCAAATGTGGAAAATACGTGTAGCATGACATAGAACACATGACATATCGCGGTATTATCATTAATTCTTAAGCTCATGAATGTAACTGATTAAACATGCACAACAACAATTGAACACACACAATGACATTCATACATATAAAATAGAATAAATGCAATATTCTATCACAAATACCATAGTGATAAAAATATTTATCTTTTGAAACGTTTTATACTACTGGTTGTAGACGAAGGACATTCCTCCCAAACACAGGCTATGTTGCACCAATTATTTCTACAACAACAACCCCAAAGTTGAGGATATCAATCCACAAGGATGGATAGGATCCCACGGGTGTCTACATTCCATTGTAACAACTCAAAAATGATTAAAAACATAGTGATACAACTCCTACAAAAATTCCAACCACCCAACTGTCTTCCCCATCAGTCTACACAACCCAAGGGATGAGATTTAATTCTCTACATCGTAGTCCCCCAGACAATCTCCACCCCCTTCAGAGATCTAACATAGACAATTCCTCAGAGCTTGACCACATGCTAACATCTCGAGGTTTATAATTCTGGAATTCGGGGTTTGAGAGCACGGGGAA
>JASDQU010314676.1:0-13041 GCA_032191745.1 Picea mariana
TGGCTGGGAGGATCAACACTCTGATACCACTGTAATGTTCCCAAGCCAAGGTGCCAAGAACATTTCGTTTTTCATGATTTTTTAACTGTTTTTTGGTTGTGGCATTTCATCAAACACTTTGTTGATTTGGTCTTTTAAATTGCACTAGGGTTTATACTGATGGTTGTTATGTGTATTTGTAGCAATAATCAAATAGATGTAGCAATGGAACATACCTCAACAAGATGCAAGATCAACAATACAAGAGATAACCCAAAAATACCTCAGATCTGATATTATTCATAATAATGGTTGCCCTCATACAAAATGCACAGATCTGGAATACATATAAGATAGTAGAGTATCTGGCCACCAAAATACAATATAGAAGAAGATCCAGGCTTCCAAAAGCCTCTCCAAGCTATAGACCAAAAACCCAGATGAACCAACTCACAACCCAGCTGAAATATGAAGATCTCCCTAGCACAATGCACCCCTCACTCGCTGAATCAAACCAAGAATTCGGCCTCCAAGAAATAAGTTGTTGAATCCCCTAAGGAAGGTGCCAAACTGTAGATCGGGCTAAAGGAAACTCCCCAATAAAGTCTCAGACCAAATGATGGAGATCTGACCCTCTAGATGGTTGAATCATCAATCCGCAGTGCACCCTCCTAGCTGTGGAAGAACAAGAATTCGGCCTCTATGAAAATGGCCTCCAAACCCTCTAGAAAAAATCATAAACTGTAGATCGGGCCACTGGAAACCCTCTGGTAAAGTCTCGGGCTGAATGATGAAGATCTGACCAACCAAATGACTAGATCCTCAATCTATGGTGCGCCCTCCTCTCTCTGAACCTGTGCTGAGCTCCAATAAATAATACGGTAGAGAAACCTCCTCCGGGAAAGGATAGAAAGGGCATCCTAGGCCCTACAAAGAACACCCAGAAGTCTGTTTGATCCAAATCCTCCTCCTATGCATGGAACGAACCCCTCTCCTCAAGATGGTGCGCCCTCCTGCTGAAAACCCTCCTGAAGCTATGCCCTAGCTCTCTCTAAACCTGTGGCTAATGTTGAACCCCTTTGAAGCTAAGTAGATCTAATGTAGAATGGTGAGGGAGGAATCTTTCACCTCTGTGACCAAGCTTGGACCAGGTTGGGTGGGATCTTTCACCACTGAGTTGATCTCTAGGGTTTGTTAAGTCAAAACCCTCAAAACCCCCAAGTGCATGGGCTCACTAGCTAGAAGTCAGATATCAAAATGATAAAACAACATGAATGACAGAATAGAGGCCCTTGCCTCTCTTTTATCCTTCCTGCTCCTTGTCCCTCCAAAGTGACTTTTACTTTATTAATTATTAATTAATTAATTAAATCACTTTAATTAATTAATTAACTATTTTACCTCTGAAAAGCACCTTATCTCTCCTTGTGGCTTCCCTGGCCACTGAAAGTCACTTTTCATCATCCTATCTTGTAGTGTGGTTCCTCCCGATTCCAATGAGCTATTACACTAAGAGGTTCCTCCAAGTATTATGCCCAATATGACCTCCTTACTGCATTTAATTAACCTATAGCCCAAAATAACTCAAAATCATGGAAATCGTCGTAATGCAATGGAACCAAAGCCAAGTTGTGTGGAATGGATCATAATGATGAAATAAGATGAGCGGTGTTAGCCGGACCCCAAAATATCCCTCAATAGCTCCTGTACTCGCTATAACCTCCATCTGGCTACTCTGGTCATCATAACACTCTGTAATACCATGATGTCCCAAAGTGGGGACATTAAATTGAAGAGACGAGGTACAAATGTTATGGCAAGGTATTGAATGTCATGCATAAGATATCCAAGTTTTATGTGGGAAACTAGATAGTCTCATGATGACATGTTGTAGCTATTGGAGAGCTACCCACCAGCCCTAGATGCATGTTGTGAAGTCACAAGGGTGCACGTGATGAGGTACAGATGCATTGCAAGGTAGTGGATGTGTTGGGGACATGTAGTTATTTGAGAACTACCCACAGGCCTTGGATGCATTGGCTGTGAAGTGACAAGGGTGCACATGATGAAGTACATATGCGTTGTGAGGTAATGGATGTCAAGGTGACATGTTGAAGCTATTTGAGAGCTACCCATGGGTAATCTTCAAAGGTAATCTTCAGAGGTAATCTTGGCATAATGTAGAATGTTTCCCTCCCTAAGAGGGAGTGTTGATGTTTGGACAGCATCGGAAAGACATTCTACTAGATTGATAATTAATAATATGATTACTAATTATTAAGCAATATTATTAATTATTAAGCAATATTATTAATTATAATATTATTAATTATTAAGCAATATTATTAATTATAATATTATTAATTATTAAGCAATATTATTAATTATAATATTATTAATGTAATAATATATTTATATATAATAAAGTATAAAGTATAAATATAATATATTTATATTATATGTATAATATAATATAAAGTATAAATATATGTATTACCCAAGGGATGCATCTCCTCATGGATGGTCACCATATGTTATTTATATATAGAACAATCATCATTGTAATAAGATATTCATTCACATACAATATCATCTCCTAAAAAAAATAACAATTTAGACATTCAGCATACATCTTACTTTATTAATTGATCTTCAAAATAGAGTAGAATGTAATGCATCTAAAATGTGCAGTAATTAAAAGAGGGTTGTACAATACCACTGCTTGTCTATCTAAATCCTAAGATTTTGTAGTAAATGAGGTTTGTTTTACTAATGCATCCTATTATAAATTGCCAGTGTTTCTTCTATTTTCTGAGAATTTCAATGTCAATATGGCAAAGCTATGTACAGCATGTTTCCAGCATTTAAGTACTATTATGATGTATTTAGGCTTCAGCAACCTTTGGATACATTTGGACATGCTTTATGCTAATTGTCAAACAATTCTATATCCCTAAATCAAGCACTTCAGCATAGAGTTGGAAAACTTGAAAGTAATTGGAAATGTTAATTTCAAGTTTCCTAAAATGTCTTTTGTATTAAATGATCCCAAGGATATGGAATTTACACATGTATACTGCATACCTTGCAAGTAACAGACATATCTGCATAGACACTAAGAATAGGACTTCTGCAAAAGAAACAGGAGAAATTTCTATTAGTGAGATTACAAGCTATCATAAATACATCTGAATATTAAAAATATGAGTTCATTTCAATCTTGATGTAAAATGATACTTGCAAGTGAGCATACACAAGGAAATAAGAGAATTAGAACCTCTGAATAAATTAATCCTATTAAACTTCATGTCTACCAGGGTCCAGAACAGAATATGTATCTTGTATAAGCGATATACACCAGTGTTTATAATGACACTCCAAAGCACAGCTACCGGACACAAGAGTCGGGCAATACACAGATTGAAAATACAAGAAAATGTGTCGACTTTTGAGATGCAAGTAGTACGAGAAAATAAACCAATAAACACAGTAGAAAGCAAAGAAATCCTCAAGAAAGCTGGAGCATAATGTATATTGTATTCATTCATTATGCAGGTCTCAGCTGAGAACGAAACTTGAGCTCATAACAAATAAGGTACTCTGACTTAATACTGATTTAGATTAATGGTTTGCTATATGACAATGAATATTTGCTTCCTTTATTTACATCTGTCCCTCCATTTCAGCTTTAAGATCTAAAATCTAATTTTCATCAAAACAAAGACCCACAAACATTAGAATAAGACTCATCCAATTAATCCAAGAAATATGAGATGATTGCTTACAATTCAATGGAGGCATATAAATGCCTTTTGACATTTTAACATACTTTATTACAAAACAAAGTTCCATCCTATAAAGCTTTTCAAGACCACCCAAGATAAAAGGATAACTAGCTGCAAATACCTGCTAAACAGTAAATGATCATATGTGTTTTTCAGTTTTCTGTCAAACCTGTAAGCAAAACACGAAAGCATAAAAAATATGCCATAGGAATATAATTCAAAAATGCCAACCGTGGTTTAATAACCTCTACACAAAAGGATTTTGAAGAAGAAGAAAATGAAAAGGCTGATAATAAAGAAAACTAACTAAATCCTGAATGCATGTTTTGATCAAGCATGCACCATTGCATCTGAGGATTGGCTGTATGATGATAACATGAAATATGGAGATATTCATGCTCAAGTAAGTGCATGTGCTATGCAATAATGGATTCGTAACTTACCAAATGTGGATGTTGATTACAGGCACTCCTACTAACTTTTCCAGTTTCTTAAAGTAGGAGACCTCCTTCCACTCTTCGGGTAAAACTAGCTTTAAGATGTCAACTATTTCATATGCAAAAACAAATTTGCCAAGCCAAATGAAGGTTCAGAAAGTGTCCTCACCAACTACGATAAGTAATACAAGGAAAACACACATCCTCTATACTATTCTCAAGTTATCATTCTTACCAGGCATTGCTGATACATAAACATCTCCTTCAACAATGCTTCCGTTAGCCAGAAGAAAGTGTTTCACTGTGCCATCATTATTAAGCTCAATCTTTTGTAGTCGAGAATTTATCTGAATCTGACCACCTAATGATTGGACATGATCAACAATTGGCTTGCATAGCCTCTCGGGTGGATTTCCATCTAGAAAAGCCATCTTTGACCCATGCTTTTCCTGTTTCAAATATGCATCAATATGCAAAGGCCTAGCTTATAGATTACACTGCACAGTAATTTATCTTACACACTCCTTTCTTGGCTAGCTTTTTAAAACACGTCAATAATTTTTTCATTAGCATATGCTCTGAGAATTCTATACATTTAAGCAGATTATCCTGTTTGTGGTAAGATATTGTTCAACACTTCTATATGGAGCTTCACAATTTTAACATAATTCAAAACATCTCTATAAAAGCTGGGTACAAGTGAATTCATCAAAGAAGTCCTACATTGGTTCGGTAATATTGTTAGTCTTTCTTCAATAAGAATAAAAAGGTTATTAGTCTTCACTCTTTATGTGTTATTTGATCTGGAAGAGAGAATCACTGCTGAGCAAAAAAGAAGAGATGTTCTTGGTTTTCTTGCTCATGTTGCAAATGCAATTTGTATTGAATTGAGATTAACCTCCATGTTGCAATATGGGCATAAAAATCTACTAAACATCTTACAATACATGAACTTATGACTATCCTGAGACCAAATCCTTAAAATGAAAGACAGACAAAAAGAGACTAAAGTTATATTATTGGACCTGAAGAAAACGGTTCAAGGCTATCAAAATACATTGCATTGAAAGCTCCTCAGGATTGATAAAATTTAAAGCTTTTGACATAGCTACAAATACTTCGTCGCTGACTCGATCTGGTACACCCTGCAATTACCAAAGTAAAATGTGGCTGATCCATTATAAGCAAGAAACCAAGATAGCAAGAATCAAATCATGATATTCACTCCAAAAGTAACCACTGTCACATATGTGTTATAGATTTTCAGAAAACCATGAAGGAATCTAAGATCTCACAATGCACTCCAAAAATAAAGAAGCCAAAAGAAAACTAAGAACATGAAAGCCAAATAAAAACAATTACAGTCAATTGAATGACCTATTGTAATCTGTTTTCAAGGCAGGCAACAGTTCAATTGAACTGTACCAAAATAGCTCACCAAAAACTCCACTTCTTCATTGCCACTAATGTGCATTATAAGAAAAATCTCTTCCTTGATAGACACACAGAATACTTCGTATGCTAAAATGAGCTGAAATGGCACATATAATCAAAATAACCTTCGTAACAAGACCCTTACCTAAACATCAAAGCCTGATTTCTACAATCCAGGCAATGTATAGTCCAACCATCCATCATTTTGTACTTTCTTTCTTCCTTTAGAATATTGATGGTGAATATTCATGAACCAATCGGTTCATAAGAGTGTTCCCAGGAGCTCAGTTGGGAGGCAAACATAACAAAAACCAGAATTGTAAATACAAATTTATGAGTTTTCAGAATTAGAACAAAGTAATGAGAAAGATGATAAAGCTAATCTGCAGAAACTCTTGTTCCCCCCAATGTTTTGATACTGGAAATGTTTTGGAAACAAAAATACCTAGGAAATGGCTCAGAAACAACAAGAAAAAAATTCTGGGCTGTTCCTTGCCATTTACAACTTTCGAAATGCTTCCAGGTCATTCCCGGACTAGAGGAGGGCATTTTCCACCCCCTAATACCTTCCTGGAGCCCTGTGGGACCTACACGACCCTGATAAACTAAAACAACACACATTGCCAATAAAAAGGAGAGATAATAACAAGAAAAAACAGGAAATTACATTTTTCTTTAGTTAAAAGAAAAGAAACTCTGCAAGCTAGTATTTTCTTGAATTTTTGTTCTCTTTCCTCCTGTTACAACAAAATCTAGCAACCACAAAGAGTAAATTTCTGTAACTCAGGAAGGCTACCCACTGTCACCTCAGTAGCTCTTCCTCTCTCTTTAGGTTGGATCTTCTCCAACACAAGGGGAGTATCCCTAACTAGGTGTTGATCACCTATTTCGACTAGGGAGTCAACTCCGTGTGCCATGAAGATATGTATCTGATGGTTCTACAGAGTTGAAGACTTACTGGTTCTACATGGCAGTTTTGCCTCAGCACTTCATTTTGTAATGGGAATTTCCACTCTCCTGCGTGGGATAATAATGTAATGGGTCTGCATGAATCATATTGTAGGTTAGTTGCCTACGACTTTATCATTAGGGAAGTCCTTTCATCGAGTGTTTTTTTTTCTCAGGTAATTAATTTGGCCTAACCAGCCTTTTAATTACCCTTGAGTTTTTCACTCCCACAATAATCCTCTAAAGTGGTGAAAGGCGTTCTAATGATCGAGCCCTATGGGTTACTAGGGTTTAGGAATATTGTAAATGACCATGCTAGACATCTCCTAGAGTCTTGCAGAATTCCGTAGAGTCTAAGTTTTTTTTTTTTTTTTTAAATTACCCATTTAATGGTAATTTTAATTATTTTGGTGTAAAAATGAAAAAAATTGGTCTTTGGGATTTTTGATAGGAGTGTGAGTACTCAAAAGAAATGGAATGAGACCCCCTACACCCTTGGACCAAGTTTCAGCTCAATTGGACAAGTTTTGCTAGGTCATTGTCCATGAGGATTCCAAGTCAGTCTAGAGTCGGTGATTTAATTGCTTAATTGACAAAGTCAAAATGTCAATTTTTTGTAAAAATGAGCAAAAAGGTTAGAGAAAGAGTGGGAGAAGATGCTAAACCCCTTTCCTAAGTTAGTAAAACACATTTCCTAACTTTATTTCACCCCCTCACCTAGCCATCACCTCAATCCATAATCCCCCCTAGGGAAGTTGCGCCCCCCTTGGAGAGAAAATCATGAAAAGTGAAAAATTAATTAAGGAAAAGCCCTCCTTCCCTAAGTGCGCCCCCCTTGGTCTAATCTAGTGTTGGACCATGTCAAAAGTGTTTCCCCTTCCCCCTCACTCAACCCTCAAACACTAAAAGTGACTAAAACCCTAGAGTTGCACCCCCCTTGAGATGTTCAGTCTCTCTCAAATGAATGACACTTGGAAAGCATCCAAGAGTGGTCACTTTTGCTTCCCAAGTATAAAAGAAGGCCTCCCCTCCCTCATTTCACATCTATTTCTGAGTGTATTGTTACTATGCCAAAATCTCTCCTCTCCCACTCTTCTCTCTGAAATATCCCTGATCCAGCTGATCTAGATATATACTGTTGAACTACTGTTTTATCACTAAAGTATGATACTTTGGGGTTTCTGGATGCGTTTGATTTAATGTGTGAACATGCTTGGTGATTTTCGCATTTGTGTTTCATTCATTAAGTGTTTTAGCAGTATAAAGATAATGCATGCGAAAGAAAGGACAACACAACTCACTGATATATATAATGAGGAAAAAGCAGGAAATACAATAATAAGTCGGAAGCAGATATACTAGTCATCAGTTAAATCTCATGGATCGTCACTGGAATACAAATCAACTAATAAGAAATACCCATGATCAGAATAATGAAGGTTGATCTATGCATGCACGGATAAATCGACAAAACGCAGTCTGGAAGCTCACGACAACTACTACATATACCAGAAAACTCGCATTGATGGCGAAACCCGTCAGAATGGACTGGAAACTATCTCAAAAGAAGCGCCCTGGCCTCTAGGTTGATCCTGGTAACTGTCGGACTGCAGATCTGACCTCTGAAACTCTGGATGTCACCCCCTGGGGGTTTCCACACCTCATGCGCTGTGGGAGTGCGCCCTAGTGATCCCACCAGCGGAATATGACGATTTATGACTCAAAACGATCGTCCTGGCCTCCTCTATAATGGGTCGAAAGGGTTTCCTCGGATCTGCTTCAAAATACCCCCTGGAACCCCAAATGTGTTTCCTCAAGACTTGCGCCCTAACTGGCTTTTTGCTGCGTTCTGGAGGATTCCACCATCGAAAACTAACGACTGATGGCTCAAAGGATGCGCCCTGGCTAGCTCTCAAATGGGTCGGAAGAAATCTGCAAAATACTAATATGTCTCGTGCGGCGACACAAACCCTCTCTCTAACCCTTGCGCCCTCACTGGCTGAGCTGCGTAGTCACTGAACTGGATCCCTAAAATGCACGGTGAAATACCTGGATGGTGTCTCCAATAGGCTAGGGTGTGTCTCCACACTGAAACCAATCAATGGTGGTGGTTTCCTCCAGAAATCCACAACACAACAAGGGGGTTGATTTCCTCCTCCTCTRCAAATATCTCAACATCAAATCATAACATAATAATGAATTAGGTTGCTTWACCCTTCCTTTATTACTTCCCGAAACCCTAATTCGTTGTTGACCTTTTCCCTCCAAGTGACTTTTACTTTATTTTATTATTCCTTGATTAAATCACTTAATTAATTAATTGATTAGCCATTTTACCTCTAAAAATGATTTATCCATCCTTATGGCTTCTCCAGCCATTGAAAGTCACTTCTCATCATCTTATCCTGTAATGTTCTTTCTCCCTGTTATCCCCCACTTTTAGGGATAACCAGGAGATCATGTCTCGAGGCCCACAGGTCCTAGACATGGAGTACCGAGAGCCGGATCGACTTTAGCATGGCCCTGGAGGGCCCACCTTTTCTTTATTTCAGCGCCTCTATCTTGTCCGCAGCAGCATCATCCATCACCATCGGATTGGTCTTGTGTCAGAGATGGCTCTTGCTCCATGAGGTAATGAGTCTGGGTATCATGGTATGTGTCACTTTGATCATCAAAACCTTTGAATATGTGCATCTATTTCCTTTTATTTCTAAGAAATGCTTGGATCTTACGCTTGCCCACTTGACCATGTTTGGGGGGACTGACAGGATGCCCTAGTAAGCCTGTGCCCGTAGGTTTTGGTTTGCCACTGGGGAGGGTTTCTGAAAAGCCATCGTCCGCTCCCATCATGGCACCACTTTTTATTCTTGCTTCTCGCCCATCTATCCCTTGCACTTGTCCGGGCAATGGGTTGACCTATTTACAGGATTGCACCTTACCTCGTGGGAAGAAGGGGCTAAAGGCCCAGAAGGTAAAAGCAAGCTGGCAAAAGATAAAGGCCTAAGAATAAAACCTCGAGATGCTTCGCCCAGGGATCCTCGAGAAAGCAATAAAAGGCTTCTCAGCAAGAAACAAGAGGGACCCGTAAAAATAACAAAAAAGACCTAGTCAGAGGATAGGGGGTCTTATCACGAGCCAGACTATTAGGTCCATGGGTGCCTACCAGTATGACATTACTACCATCTGGTTACCATGCCAGGGTAGTGACTCTTGGTTGCATGGCCAAGGGAAAGGGGGTCTCATCACGAGCCAGCCTTCTCATTTCTGCAAAAGTACTTGTGGGTAACACTGCCACCATTGGTCACCATGACAAAGCAGTGTCCCCTGATTAGCCTCTTGAAGAAAAAGAAAAAAAAAAGAATAAAAGAATAAAGGCATGGGCTTGGAAAGATTTGCATCCGGGACAAGTGCAGCTTGCCTTCTACAAAGGTACCCACAGGTAAAACCTTGCATCCTCTGCTCCCACTACACCCACTTGCCAGGACATCCATTGACCACCTCACCCACTTACATGGCTTCGATGAGCTCTCTTCCGGAAACTTTCCTTTTCCAATGGACACTAGCCCAATAGGACGCCCTGTCATTTTCTCCAAACTTGTATTACAAGCTCGTGTAATGTCTTTGAGCTTTTAACTGATGTATTAGGGATTTTATGCACATGTTTAATAATATTGATGATGAGATGTGATTGACATTGCTATGATCCCTGTGACTTATGATCCCACGGAGGGCGTAGCTGTTGATGTACAGGATCATACCCGGCGGACAGGTACCATTTGGACCTGTACACATGGGGAGATGATCAATTCGAACCTCCATGGGGCTAAAGAGCCCATCAAATGGATGTTGAGACCCCATCAAGGGGCAGAGACAGGATAGAGATGGATCAGGGGCTTTGCACTRGAGAAGAGGAGGATGTTCCACCAGAGGCACCCTGGCAGAGCTTGMCCTAGGGGGGTTGTGCCCTCTCCACTGGAGCGTTGGCCTTGGAAAGCCTAGGACGTCACCCTTGATAATCATGATGTCATCCAGCCTTGTGGACRTCTTGGGAGGCAGATTTGGCAGTATTGGCACCTGTGGCAGGCTGGAGAAGCCCAAGGAGGGCTAACGTTTTGCTCTAGGATGTTGCATCTGTCCTAGAAGGGGCCAACATCTCCCTCAAAGAGGCATGACATCTCTCTTTAGCTTGATTAGGTTTTAATTTTGGTCATTTAATGTAAAAAAGTATGATTTTTAGTATTTTGGCCTTGTTGACCTTTTTATGACCTAAAAGTAAAATTAGGTCATGGAATAGTATAAATTGAGAGTTTTCACTCTCATTTTTTCATCATCTTTCACTCACTCATTAGTGACATCTGAAATTAGCGCTACACTTGGGTTCTTTGGCTGAAATTGTGAGGCGCACTTGTTGAAGGAAGGCATTTTGGATCTCTTTTTGGCATTTTTGGCATATTTCTTGATGGAAGGTGTTACAACTAAGGTTTGCTATGATTTTTCTTGGTGAAATGTAAGTGAATTTCTACAAAACTTCTTAATTGAATGGTTGTATTGTTATTTCTTGCATTTATTGTTATAAATTTGTTGAATAAACCCTAGGTGACAAGCACACATCATTGGTCCTTGTCCCATGTCCCCGTCAAGAATTTTTAGCCATTATTTGAAGAGAGAAAGAACCTAGCCTTAGCTACACTCTTTCCCCATCTTCTCTTGCTAGTTGTTTTACCTTTCCTGAGCTAAGAAGGAGAAAACGCCTCAAGGCCTAGTTCCCCTACACCTTGAAGAGTCGTTTTTCCCCTCGGGTTTGCTGGTAAAGCCTTGCCATAGAAACACGTTGCCTGCAAGACCTCTTGTCTTAGCCTTAAGTCGTTTTCAGAGCTAACCATCTTTTCCATTGACCTAAGGAAGGAGGAGAGAGCATTGAGGCCTAGTTCCCCTACACCAAAGTGAGCCTCTCTCCCCTAGGGTTTTTGTCCTTGAGGCCTTGCTGTAGCAACACCTCAAGGCTTAATCCTCCAGTCCTTAGCCTTATTATCTTCCTTGATCTTTCAGCCCTTGCGTCCTCCCTTTGACTCCATTAACCCTAGGAAACGCACTAATCTAAGACCTCGCCTGTGAGTATTATGATCAAAACCACTCTCAATACTTTGAATGAAACCCTAACTATTCTAACCCTAGCCTAGGACTTGTTATCACACAGTTTGTAGATATAAGAGAGACTAAAGAATAGCAGGTCAAACTGGCGAAACAAGAACCTTCCCCACCCAATGTCACCACAATTGGGTGGTTCTTTCTATTTAGGGAGGCTAGGCCCAGGGGAGACATCCCCGGTAACCTCGGGTTTTGAAAGGGCAAAGGCTAATAGTGCAAAGACAAATTTCCCCCTCACAGATTATTGCCAATCAGATAGTCCCGGCTAAACAGCCAATAATAGAGTATAACCAAAGAAAAGAAGAGCACCTGCTTGAGACAACACAACAAGGAAACTAATACGTGCAATCTTGGTTAATACCTCATATAAATCAGTGACTATCTTCTATTCAATATGAGCAATTTGAAAGTAAATGTTGACGAAGTCAATGTTTACAAAGTAGCAATAGTAGTAATATCACTTCACCAATAAATACTAGAATGATACAGCATTTAATATGACAAATCACTTCTCAACACAATTAATGCCCTCAACTACCATTCAATTGCTCACAAGATGAAACGTTGCTGAAATGAAGATGAAATATTCAAAGATGACGCCAACAACTTAGGGTTAGTAAGTTAGGGTTAGTGTAGTTAGGGTTTCAATTCAAAAGAGTTTGAGAGTGTTTGGATTTGATTTCACTTCAACGCTGGAGGCTTAGATCAGTTCCTTAGGGTTTAATGGAGTCAATAAGAAGGACGCAAGAGTTGAAGGAGGGTGACCAAAGACTAGAGGGAAGGGTTTTGAAGTGTTGCAATAGCAGGGCTTCAAAAACGAAACCCTAAGGGAGAGAGGCTCACTCCGGTGTTGCTAAAGCAAGGCCTCGTGCTCTCTCCTCCTTCTTTAGATAAAATTGGCAAAACGGCTAGCTGAAGATAAAGCAAAGACAACCAAAGCATGAGGGTTTGAAGAGGCAAGGTGTTGCTACAGCAAGGCCCTTTCAGCAAACCCTAGAATGGTACGGCCCTGGTGTAGAAGAACTAGGCCAAGGACATCTCACTCTCTTTGGCTTCTGGATACTACGACTAGCTCAGGGAGAAGAAGAAATGAGGGTGTAGCTATGGCTAGGCTCTTTCTTCCTTCTTCAATGGATAAAATTTTCTTTATCAGGGGACATGAGACAAGGACCAATTAAATGTGCTTGTCACCTAGGGTTTTGATTCAACAAATTTATAAGTAATATGCAAGAAATTTGAACTACAACCATTCAATAAGAAGTTTTGCAGAAAAAACACTTACAATTCATGAAGAGATAACCATGCAAACC
>JASDQU010314681.1:933-13424 GCA_032191745.1 Picea mariana
ATACCTGAATGGTGGCTCTAAGGAGGAGACTGAATAAATTCCATTAGAGTCTGCCATGAATTTTGCGAGGTGCAAAACTCAATCCTTGATCAGATCAGACAAGTTCCTGCCATATTACTCGCATTCCTTATCCTTGAAAACTTCAAAAAAATCGGCATTGTGCACGAAGTTTGGTGTGGGTGACAACTGATACATTGCATGCAAATGTTCTGATCTAAAAGTCCCAACCGTCACCTTATGTTCGCTGATAATAGTCCTGGTTGGGATATCCACACGGTCTAGCGCCCATCTAATCATATCATAATAGGGAAGGAGCCGTGGCCTTGTCTCTATTTTTTGCATCTCTGCATGAATGACGATTTGGTATCTGGTGGCCAAATCATCCTTCTCATTATCGCTGGAATCATTTGAACAATTCACCAATTCAGACTGAAGAATGTCAGAGATGTATGTCCAGGTTTTGACAGTATGAATACTTCGGGGTGAAGTATCGGAAACAACTTCGGAGCCCTGACCTGGACTTTCGGTAGCCGCCTTGAACACCTTTCATGGAGCCATGAAAGAGGATTATGTATGCAGATCACCTGTAGTAAGAATTGTGAACACAAATAGAAATTAGCCTGATCAAAAAGCTCTGCGCGCAAAATAAAAATAAGATTGAAATAATGAAAGAAACCCCTTAGCTTTAATATTTCAACTTTGTGTTAGTCCTTGCTGACAGAACGATCAAATCGTTTAATGGAAAGATTTAGGCGTGAGACGAGATCTTATTTTCCAATAACTCATCAAGATTCAAATCAATGCCATAAATGTTTTTAAAAGATTTGTGATAATAAAGAAAAGTGGAAACATTCAAAAAAATCATCTATAGACTGTGTACGTTAAAGGTCCTTTAAGGCATTAATTAATTTAGTTAATTTGTTTAACTTTGTACCTTCAACTCTCGAAACCTCTTTTCGGCTTTCGCCGTCTCGGGTAATTTTGTTCCTAGTTTTGGAATCCAAAATACCCGAATTCGCGATGGCACGATTTAGTTAAAAAATCATGATCTGGCTTAAGTTCTTAATTAACCCACGCTTAATTAATAGAAATTGCGACTCAGGGCTATGAAGATATAGTTTTTTGGGAAAGCAATCGCCGAGTTGCGAAACCTCTACGGTGCTCAACTAGGGTTTAAAGTGACTTACCCCTGACACTAACCTGGGTAAAAATTTGAAACTGTTTCGCAACTTCACACATCGGAGTTTGGAAACCTTACAACTTGTAACTCCCGAAGCGGGATAGCATGAGGTAAATAAAGTGATAGACTTGCTTAAAGGTTAGGCGACGGTGACTTAGGACTATAGCGGCTATCGCCACTTTGCATGTCGGGGTAAACTTTTGATTTCAAGAATTACATTTCAATGCTTGTAAAAGGTGGCTCCAACAAAAGGGATGATTCAGCTTATGTGGACACAAACGATAGTGCAACATCCATGGGACCTAATGGTTGAAATACCAACCCCACCTGAAAGGGGTTGTGGTTGGTGTAGCTATATATGGCTATGTTGTAACTATGTTGAACATAGGGAAGACTATCATCGCATCTGCACAGATGCTTGGAACTGTACATGTGTAAGATATGCACGATCATCATGTTGACTACCTCAATTTGGCCATCCATTTGGGGGTGGAAGGCAGTGTATTTGGTGAGCTTGGAGTCTAGCTGTGACCAGAGGCTAGGCCAGAATATTCTTAAGAACCGATTGTCCCGATTTGTAATGATGGTTTGTGGTATCCCAAAATGTACCCACACTCATTCGAAGAATATCTTGGCAGTGGACTCTGCTGTGTTTCTCATCTTACAGGCAGCCAAAATCAATCAACAACCACAAAAACATAGTCATTTCCCTGCTTGGTTGAAGGAAGGCCCAACAAGTAGTCCATCGATATGGATGTAGTCCATCAGAGGGGTGTACATGTCTTGTTTCTTAATGGTTGGTCTGGAAATGGTGTAGAATGTGCAGAACGTGATATACTTGTTGACATCTTGTCGAAGTTTTAGCCAATATAAAAGTTGTTGAAGCATTGCCACTGTATTTTCTACACCGAAGTGTCCTACCACCCGACTATAGTGAGATTCCCAAATCAGCTTCGCTCGCTCGCTTGATGGGACGCAAATATGGCCAGATGGCACAACAACCCATCATGAAGATGGAAATCAATGGAAGTTGTGTTTGTTCCCAGTATATGGTAGGTAGTGGAAAAATCAGTATCTCTCTCATAGAGTTGGGGCCATATGGAGGTCTCATGTACGCATGAGTGTAGCTCTTTGGTTAGTGCTACAACTAGAGGTCGAATGAGGCATTCATCCACACAGTTGTTGCTCCATGTCTTATACTTAATGTTGAGATGGAACTACTACAATTATGTGGACCACTTCTGGTGGAGTTCATTCTACAATTTTCCTTGTGTCTCCATGAACTGCAAAGGCTTATGATCAGTGTAGATGAATGTTGCCTTCCTGAGAATGTAAGGCCTCCATTGGCGATAGGATTGTAAAATGGAGTACATTTCTTTTTCATAAGTGGGGTACTTACGGATAGTATTTTATAGTGTCTCACCATGATAGGCCACAGGATGTTCGTGTTGAGTGAGAATTGTGCCCATAGAATAGTCTGAAGCATATGTCTCAATTTCAAAAGGTTGTTGTAGGTTGGGCAATGAGAGCACCGAGTCTGAGCACAAGCACTACTTGAAATCATTGAACTTTTTATATTGCGTCTGACCCCACACAAACTTTGCCTTAACACCACGCGTAGTCACTTGGATAAGGGCTCATGCAATATGGGATAATCCCAACACGAACTTGCGATAGAAATTGGAAAGGCTTAAGAAGCTTTGAATCTCAGTGAGTGTGGTCGGGGATGCCCCGACACAAATGACCTAGATCTTGGTTGGATCAACATACACCCCATGCTCATCAACAATGTATCCTAGGTATTGGACCCTATTCATGCTAAAGGAGAATTTTTCCAAATTTGCATATAGCTTGTGTTGTCCCAGAATGTGCAGGACATGTTGAATATGTTGTAATTGTTCCGCTCAACTCTTGTTGAAGATGAGGATGTCATCCAAATACACTACCACAAACGAATTGGTGAAAGGCCACAAGATATCATTCATCATTCTCATGAAAGTTGTTGGTGCATTCGTCAATCCAAAGGGAATGACCAACCATTCAAAAAGACCTTCTTTGGACTTGAAGGCAATCTTCCATACATCGGTCTACTCTATTGGGACCTAGTGGTAGCCAGACTTCAGATCAATCTCACTGAAGTATTTTTCCCCCTTGAGTTTGTCAAGGAGATCGTCAATTCGGGGAATTAGGTATCGGTTCTTGACTATGATTTTATTTACGACCCGATAATCAATGCAGATTCGCCAGGTCTCGTCTTTCTTCTGCACAAGCATGATTGGGCTTCCACAAGGTGATAAGCTTGATCAAATGTGCCCCTTTTAGAACATCTCTTCAATTTGGCGCTTGATTTCCTTATTTTCTGACAGAGAGCAGCGATAGACTGTCCCAATGGGTAGCGGGGCACTGGGGGTTAGATCGAATGAACGCTTGACTTGACAGTGCATAGGTATCCAAGTGGATGAGGAGAAAATTTCTTTGTATTCTTCCATGACCTTATTCACTTGCTTCTGCTACATGGAGAAACCTGTCACAAAGGCCATCGATGTGGTTGCAACCTTCCACTCACTTTGAGCATGAATCACGAAGAAGACAAACTTCTCAGTCTAAGAGATGACCTTCCTACATTGCTTGGAAGAAATCAAGGAAATGGCAGTAGGTAAGACTACCTCGGGTATCATGTACAATTTCCTGTCCAAATTAATAATAACAATACAAGAACTAGAATCATAGACAACATGACGTTTCCATAAATAAGTTTATCCCAAAATAACATCACAAACTTCAAGGGGGGTGACATCACACAATACTTCATCTTTGAAGGGCTTGATTTTGTAGGGTAGGCAGCATTGTTGGCTGACGTGGAGATCGCTCCTTTGGCAGAGCCATCCGATGGTGTATCATTGTGGGTGCGATGTTGTGGGAAGAGACAAACACTTGATGACCTCCATTGAGATGAGGTTCTTCTGGCTACCACTATTAATGATGAAGTGCAGCGAAGTACCCTTCACCCACTTTTGTGAATGAAAGAGTTGCTCATCTTGCTCTTGTTCATCAGGTTCACTAGGATGGATCTTGGTGGTATCAATAGTGGCACTGGGTTCTACGTCAATGATCAATCTCACTTTTTCTAGTTCTAACTCAAAGTTATAACCCACATCTTATTCATAGGATTTCACCTCGACCACCAATGACTTGTTAGAATGACATTTAGCGATGTCATGTCAGGGGATCTGATGGAACTCGCATCACTTCTCTGTGTTTTTTTTGTCTTCCCATTGTCCTCCTTTATTTATGACTTAGAATAGTTGTCCATCCTTGCTCTGTCCTTTGTTATACGGGTTGGGGCTACCTTTGCCCTACTTTTGTTGTGAGGGGTTCCCAGACCCAAACGGCTACGTCTTTTGTTTAAGCTTATGCTCCATTTTAACAGCATATCGATAGGCTGTGCCCAAGGACAAGATGTACAGAAACTCCATTTATATCTAGATGTATCTATGTAGACCTATGTGATACTTGAGCACCAATTTTTTCTTAGATTCCTTGATACCTAGCTTGGTGTGCAAGGTATGGAAGGAATTGGTGAACTTTGTAACTGTTTTATCCCTTTCTTGTTGCAGTGTGGTCCATCTTGTATATAATTCATCATAACTTCCAACAGGGTAGTATTGTTCCTTAATAGAATCCATGAAATAACCCCAAGTGGGTGTGACTACAAATAATGTAGATTCCTTTGTTTCCTTTTGCTCACAAAAAGTATCCCACCAATCTTTGACATGGGGGACAGCCTTAAGGAGCACAAATGTAATATTTTCTCTATCGAAAAAGTTATGGACAGAAAAATACCCTTCTAGAAGGTTTAACCATTTATATACAACATCCGCATCTATTTGACCTTGAAATATAGGAATATAAAAATTAATTTGTACCTTGAAGAGGGCGATGCCTCTGCTCAAGGAAGATGTGTCGCCTGTTGGTAGTCATTGGAGGATTTGCACAAAATTATCCATCAACTCGTTCCTCTTCCATGCAAGGGATCCCTCAAGAAAAAGTTTAAAGGGATCTCTTGCCCCATCATCTCTATTTTCTTCCTCCATGGGCGGTCGTCGTGCTCGACTAGGTCGATCTTGCAAAGGCTCAACTGGTTCGAGTCCCAATTGTTTATACCATGACCTCATTGGGGACGTGCACAGAGAAACAAATGAAGAGTAGATCGATATGAGACCACTGATCAAAATTTATGAGCGGAATGAAATGAAACACAGATCTATAGATTTAACATAGAGATACAGTGAGCAATAACATAGATACAGTGAAACCTAACTTCTATTCAATAAAGAAATTTGTTGAAACTGTAAAATGCAAAATAAAACAATCTTGCTCGAATGATCGTAGCTAATCTCTAAGAAGAGATGTGGCGGTTATGCGCATTTGCCTGAGCACATTACAATGAGGCCTCCAAGCCTTTTTAGCATCAAGAAGTAATCATAAAACCCTAGACATCCAAAAACCTAACCCTAGGAGATGAAGCGCAAAAATTCGTGTGGGCCTCGATGGGGTAAGTTGGTACATCAACTTCCCAGGGTCATAACTTTTGCATGCGATCTTCATTTTAGGCGCACGATATCCCATTGGAAATTTATATCCAAGGACTACAGATTTTTTCATCACATTCTAACTCCATATACAATGTGATTGTGGCGAGCCCAAAAAACGTTGTTTAGGGCCTCAAAATGGCCCCAAAAGTTTAGGTCCCGAAAAAGTAGAAAAAAATGCCAAGATGAAAATTGTATGTGAGCCAATTGGAAGAAGTGGGTGGACACCGATATCCACCTAGATCATCTTCCTCCATATCATCGTCTTGTTGGGGAGGCTCATCCCCAACATATGTGCCAATATCTGCAAAACAATAGATAATGATAATAAGATAATTCAAACAAAATGTTACAATAAATTACATGTGCATTAAATAAGAAAAAAAAATATGCAAGTAGATTTATCAAAACATGACGATAATATTACCTCTCTCATATTGTGGCTCGGTTGTTGTAATTCGGATGTTTGGACATCCTCTCCAATGCATCCCAACATACAGGTACTATATAATATCAAGGATAGGATCATCCTCTCTAGCCAAAAAATCACATGCATCCTTACTGATCAAAGTAATGGGAAACTCAAGTTGGAACCTCTTGGGAAATAACTGCCCCCACATGCACATACGTGCATCAAGCATAGGCCTAGCAGGAAAGTGAGGTACTACTAGTCGAGTGGCATGAACCCTCTCAAAAAATAGTGTAAATAACTTTGACGTGAATGGGAAGAATCTCGTCCCATTTAAAACAATGCAACAATTATCTAATGCAAAACAAAATTGTCTCAAAAAATATTTGATCACCTAATCAATTAGGGTCTCTACACTAAAATATATACATATACAACAAATATCAACTAATTTTATTCCCACTAGAGATAATGTGTGATAGTGCCAAGATAATAAGATAGAGGCACCTAACCTCTTCTCTATCAAGTTAATGTATCCCCAGTTGACCAGCAGGAACCTAGAACACCGAAGAGGAATGAATATCTAGACAAACATATCTATGCACATATGTCAATTGGGTCTCTCCTACAACACCATGTGGTAGCTCAAGGAACTAGGGAAAATCCTCCCCCCTCCTTGACAACCCAGTGATGAAATAAACATCCTCATTCGCGGGATGATACAACAGATCAAGACCGACCATGAACGCCTGTCAACCATGATCCCAATGACGGATCAATTGTTGTAACAACAAACAGTTACCCCTGAGGAATGTACCCTCCTCATAAAACTTGGGGAGGCCAACATCCATCAAAATGGCATGTGTCTCGTATGAAATGGGGCAAGGGAATAGCTCCCTCTCTGTCTCCTTGACCTCCCACTCACATACAAATATATATGTTTTAACCCATTGTTTTTTTTTATGATCCTTCTCTTGTTGTCGTCATCTCTTATTCACATATATATATATATATATATATATATATAATAAATTGAAATTATAAGTACACACATATACAAATAACTTTTATTTTAAAAAATATAAAAGTAATTTTTGTTTGCAAAAAAATATAGAAAAGTAACCAATACGCCTATAAACAGAACTTACACACCACCCACGATGCTCTATATTAGACAAACAACACCACCATGTGGTGCTATTACTAACACATGTTGACTCAAAAACAATTCACCTATTATAAATGCTCACAAAGAGTTGTGAAGCCTATCTTTTTTACTACTACTATATAGCTAATAAGTGGGGTTCCCAAGGATTGAACGCAAAATATTGGTTTTCTAAGATTTTCCTCAGCATTATATACTCCAGTTTTAAGATATTGAAGAAACAGTTTAAGTTTGTCTCCTATACAAATGACTGAAGTTGAAAAGATTTACTTACATGAATGATGAAAGTCCTAGCATCATTATATCATTGACAGAATGAAGAATTTTGATACATGTTCAAAACATATGTCAATATAATATTACTATTTGAATTGCATGCAAACAAGTGGCTACCACATATCGAAAACATGTAAACGTTGCTTATTAAAACCTATGACAGTTGAATAGTGTCAACCCATGATTATTCCATATACCATATTATGCAAACAAGTCAAAGACAAGTTAAATAGTTTGCAAATTTGAAAAAGGTTTTGGTTTTATCATTCATATGTTTTAAATACTCATATGGGTATATATATGACCATTATATATACCATAATCTCAATATAAAAGGAGGTGCTTAAGTTGAGAATCATTGTCAAGTGTTTAAAGTTTGAATTTTTTGATTGAGACACCATATTGGAAATAACACCTTGCATAGGATGCATTCAACATATAAATTATACATGGGTGTTGGTTGGTATTTGGAAATGGTTATATATATATGGTATCCTTTGGATTCATATATTTTGCATGTGGTATATGAGTGCGTTGATTTCAAGGTTGAAAGTTATATGGCGACAAGTTTAATGTTTATTCGATTTAACATGGTGTAAGGTTCGAGTAGCATGAGGGTTATGCATAATGAATGGATTGTTGAGTAGGCATGCAATATGATGGTTTGTTGAATGGGCAATGTGATGGTTTAAGTCATGCATTAAATTTACGAGGACGTGGGAATTTACTCCCACAGTACTGCATGCTATTACTCAGTTTTTGTCTTGGTTCGTGGTCATTTTTCTCTATTAAGATTGAGGTAAAAGGAATTTTGAGTTCGGCCTACTAAAGCCCTCGCTTCTGGTAGTTTTGGTAGCTATTTGGCCTTATTCATCGGTATAAAATCATATTCGGGAAAACGTATGAGTCCACAATTCATTTTACATCTTCTACTATATATTTGTCTTTAAGAATGATTAAATATGGCTATGGTTAGCATTCCTATGTGCATGAAATGTTTTCTCTCTCCCTGCTTTGTCACTGCTTGAAGAAAAAAGATAAAAGAATGATTGTTCATTGAGGAAATCTATTGGGTTATCTCTTGCATGTTTTCAAACTTTCACTTTCCATCACAGTTTAAAAAAAAAAAAAAAACCGAGCTAGTTCTGGTTTATATGTGTTGGAAATGGATTTGAGCTCAACTCCTTTATGATATTCCTGGGGTTTTGTAATGATTTTGGGGAAAATGAGACAATGAAGGAAAGTTGTGGGTTTTTAACTCAAGTCAAAGTGTTATGCTCTGTTCAATTAACATATGAATCCACCCACCCTTTAGTTTTTTTATTTACTAGATCAATTTCATCTTGATATTTGTTGATTCAAACCCATCTTGTGTTGATAATTGGCATGCTCAGACTTATATCTATTTTTTGAGTTGCACTCGAACTATTGTTCTGATTTGATTTCATATAAAATACATTTAAGTTGACTGTGTAATGTTCTCACTTGGGACAAGTCTAAACTCAAACCATAATTTGGTGATGAAATTTGAGTCCTATAAATGATAACGACACTACCTATCCTACTCTTTCATTATGAGTTAATGCTTTGTGTGGCTCTTGAATCTCTTTGGTTTTAAAATAAAAGGGTAATTAATTTAAAACCTATCTCTGCATTGAGGTCCACAAGCTTGAACTATTGGACACACCTACCACACTTAGAGGGGGGGGTGAAAGAGTGTGGGACTATTTTTCCCAAAACTTCCCTCTTGCACAAAACTTCTTAGTTAACATTCAACATTTATTCATTATCCTTTGCTGTCATTTATAACCAGTTAGATTTGAACATATATCAGCAATATATCATCAACAAGTCATCCCCACAAGGAACACAAAGAACATGAGATGTATGTACAATTTTTCTTTTTATTATGGACAACAATCTGGGGGTTTATCATCAACAACTGAATAGAGTAAAACTCTACAAGAGCACTAGCTCTATTATGCAAGACTCAGCTTACATACTCAGCACCAACTGAGATGAGGCAACAATCCTCGACAGATATCAATCTATCAATAGGTACGTGACCTGTCAATGGTGCAGTCTACCTGTGTACGTGCCCTAGCTCACTACAGCCCACGTATGTATGCGTCCAGTGTATACAACAGCCTGTGTATACCTTCTGAGTTCTTAGGGTTTATCCTTCAAGATCAACTCAGGTCATCTGCAAACAATATATCATTCTCTTATGTCTCTGACTGTCCAATCTGTCCACCATCCAGTCACAACACATCCAAGCTCTCCAATAGCTTGTTCATGCTCCACAACAAATCAATATGAATTCTATCTCAATCATGTATAAACAACTAGTATACCACAGCAATCATGTCACCACTGAATCAAAAGAGTACTGCTCACTCCATTAACCAAATCAACCAAACTAAACCACATCATAGAAGCCATACCAAGAATTCCCTAAGCATTCACAACACATCAAACAATAGTATGCATTAAGACAATAATGTAACCATACCAGTCTCTCAGTGATAGATCTGAGGCCATAGAATGCAGATCTGGAACCTGCCTCATCATCCAAGAGCTTGGAATCAGCTCAAACACAAGTCTTCACCATTCTATCCATTGTATGCACCATGTCCTCATACAACCTGCATATACCTTCAATGTATATACACAGAAATCCCGCATATACCTCAGAAACTAGGGTTTCTGAAGCTCCGAGAATTTTTCCGTCAAGATATCTGACATTGCCAAAACTTTGATGCGTCCATGAGATCCTCCTCATGCTCTCTTTATCAGAATAGATCTTCAAACATGCTCAAGAGATCGACACCAAAATGCTCTCATACGAAGCTCTCCATCAATACTCCAAAAGATATTCTCACAAGAAGCTCTCCATTGATCCACACAAGAGATGATTTTGCAAGTGTCCATAGCTATCTTATTTATACTTTCATCATCTAGGTCACTTAACCCATTTCTAGGTCACTTAACCTATTTTCCTTATTTTAGGGTTAACCACTTTCCATAAATAGAAAGTTCTCCAATTTAAATATTCCTTCTTGATTTTGTCACCTTATTTTATCATTTAAATAATCTTTCTTGATTTTGTCACTTCTCTTTATTATTTAAATAATACACTTTGACTTTGTCACTTTACTTTATCATTTAAATAATGATTTCTTCTTTTAGGTCACTTTGACTTCTTTGACCTTGGGGGCTTCAAGCCTTTATATGGGGGTCCTCCAACTTTGTAAGGCAGTAACTCTCAAACCGTGAGGAGTTATGTGGCATTCCACATACCACCAGAAATGGCATGACAAGCACTAACCATATAGGATAGTTTCACCAACAACTTCATTGTTATTCATGTCATTATTCCACATAAAATCATGGGTCCTCCAACCATTCTTCTAGGATAACTCAATCCACAAAGCGTCTTCCCGTGAAGGCTTTCACCATAATGGGACCACTTTGGAGTTCATCCATTTGTGTACCTTATCAATCATGATAAGACAATAATGAGTCATCTATACATTTTTCCAACAATGCATCATATACAAATGAAACCACATCGATCCATCTTCATCATGTATCAATGACAACTCATTGATCCATCTTCATCATATCAATGACAACTCATTGATCCATCTTCATCTATGCATTCTCATCAAGGACAATACATATTACATTATTTCAATCATTAATCAATCAATCACTTGACATTAATCAATCAAACCATTGGCATCAATGACAACATGATCCAACAATCTCCCCCTTTGGCATTGATGGCAATACCAACATTGATGTCAATACCAATTCAACAATTACCAATTATTGATGTCAACATGTAGATAAGGCATGCTCTACATCAATAGTCAATGTGACTATCTCTCCCAAATGTGACTATCTCTCCCAATCAATAATCATCAATCACATCAATGTGACTATCTCTCCCCCTTTGACATCAATGGCAAAGGGCCATTCTCCTCTTGGGGCTGCTCCCCTTGCTTGAATTCTCCTTGCGGTTGCTCCCCCTATCTGAATTCCTTTGATCTTCCTCTGAATAATCTCTCCCCTTTTGAACAAGGGATATCACTCTGATGGAATGTTGAAGATACATCGCTCATACTCCCCCTGTGACCATCGCTCCTCCTGGAATTATGCCTCTTGTGCTTCTTTCTTCAAATATAGGGCTCTTTTCTAGGTATGTATCTGATAAATATCTCCTCCTAGAATCATAAGAAGAATGACTCCCCCTAAGGGTATGTCTCCCCCTATATTCTCTGCAAGATGAAAAATATGCTACCATATGACGATCCTTGGACCTGTTCATGCATCAAACTCATGCCATACCAAGCATCGTGAAGCAAAAGATATGTCAATAACGAAATAAAGATTCATGAGAAAAATATCAACCAAGTACATCCTGTACCAAAATGTGTGCTCATCATGCACAACACCCATGTACATCAACATCATGCAACGTGCCAAGAGATATCATCCATGAAATGTATCAATCATATTCTTCTATCAACATGCCAACATGTGCATCTACCAATATGCCAACCATGTGCATCCACCAATGTGTCAACCATGTGCATCTACCAATATGCCACCCATGTGTCATATCACTCATGATATGTCTCCATCATGAACCAAGTATCATAAACAAATACCAATTGTTGTGCTAATCAAGTAATACCAATGGTGTACCATTATCAAACATATGCCATTTATGAGTGTACCAAACATGTATCATCACTTGTACCAAACAAGTACATCAACCATGCATCAACAAGCTATGACTCCCCAATGATGTACAACATGACTATCAACTCAACTCACCAACTACATGTCTTAATATGCAGC
>JASDQU010314683.1:0-13424 GCA_032191745.1 Picea mariana
ATATATATATATATATATATATATATATATATATATAATACTAGTAGGTGGGACCCCCTTGTAGATTGGAGGATCAGAGATAGTCTTGTTACACATTTTATGCTGCTATTTCGATGATTCTTACAGGGTTCTACATGATCGATGGTGAAATACTGGTTTTATTTACAACAGATAGCAAATGGATAATGTGTATTATGTGTTGGTTCTGATTGCTCTAAGCTCCAAATTCCTTATTGTATGAATGGCTTATATTCACTATTATTGCATTGCTATTGTAGCCATGATTCGTCACATGTTGTACCTGCACAAGACACATGTTAAGTTATGACAAGAAACAAGAGCAATATGGAATAAATTTCAAGAAGGAGAAACTAAACTATGTTATACTATATGCATTTGAAATTAAAGAAATGATGTTAGTCCTAACTAGCAATGTTAGTGGCTTTATTGAGTTATATGAGTGCATGTGATATATGTTATAGTATGGTTTTGGATTAATGGTTAGTATGGATTGGGTGGCGCATTTGGAAAGTAATGTATGCAAGTTCTGATGCATGGATTAATGGCATGGGTTAATGTTGGTTGGTTGTTGTGTACTACGTAATTGAATGAACGGAGGATGGAAGCGGTATGCATTTATTGCACGTCACTCCATATTTCTCCCACTAGCCGTCACCCTAGCTTGGCTATTGTTCAATTGATTTTCAATGTGGTTAAGCTCTGATATTCATGCGAGGAAGAAACTGCTCGACCAAGCTCGCATTTTTAAGGCCATTTGGTTGCAGGTATGTTTTTTTCGTCCATCCATGAACTCGCTCTGTTTATGAAATAAATATTGGCTCGATGATGTATTGGTATGTGCTTTTCTTGAGGCCGGCAACTTTGTAATCTCGTGGTGCTTCTCTGGAATGGTTGTGTGTTATTCATTGCAAATGGAAAATTGGATGGTTGAAGTCGCAATTTCATTAACTGTTTTGTGTGGCGGAAGTCATGAAGGCTCTTTGTTGTATGTATGGGTTTTTGTTGGAGGGTTTCATTTGGTTTGGACTTGCTGGTCGTCTCCTCACGGTATTATAACCATACCAGATCATATTTGGTGTTATGGGGTTGTTTTGTATGATTTGAACCACCTTTGGGTCACTGCATATCGTTTCCCACCTGGTCGTGGGCTCATTTTATGTTATTGGTCTCTGCACAGTTGGTTATGGTGGATATTATGCCAAGCGGTTTTCTTTAGGGTTGGTTGCTATTACCTGAGATCTGCATTTATATCAACATTATTTGGTTTTGGGGGGAAAACCACGAGGGTTATGCCCTGCGTGTTCTCGGTGTTGTTTAGTGGCCAGTAAGAAACCTCTGCTCCTCTATTCATAGTCTCTCCTATCTGGTGTGAACTGTCTCTCTGTCTTGCAAGCAAATGGCTATGTTCCCTTTGTGTCCATCGTGTTTTCTCGAAGGGTTCTCACCTGCTGTTGGTATGGTCGACTCCAATCTCCCCATGTTGGTTCCACCGAGCGAACCCTTGATTATTCAGAGCCCGATTTTGATAAATTGATCCATTTATATCCTGTCGGGTATCTTGTTGACTGTTATGAGTTGGTGGAATAACGTCGACAATGGTTTTGATTATTGGTATATAGTCACTACCTTATTTATTATGACAGTTGAATTGATAGCTCAACATGGTTTTATTAGTCGGTTTGGGAAATGGAAATGGGCATACAGTCGTTGCCTCCCGTGTTGTAACAGTTGGATTGTTAACTCAACATTATTTTATGGTTTGATTGGGAGTAATTAGATATGTTCAGAAATGCTTCTTTGCGTTATGCGTTGGTCTGTATGTTTTCTACAACATGGTATAAATTGAAATGATGGTCATTGTTACTGTGTGTTTTAATCACCTGATCGGGATTATTGCAATTTGAAGTATTGATGATTATGGCTTGGTTGTCCACTATGTATGATTTATATTGTGAATTGTATGTTTTTATTGCGCCATCAGATATGGGAATAGTATTTTTAGTAGTATGGTTTCATTGCAATTTAATTGTTAAATTGGTTGAAGGAATGGAATCAAGCACATTTTTAAAAGGAAATTGTGTCTGTGTTTGATTTGAGGAATCAATTTATAGACAGTGGTTAATGTTTTGATGCTGAACATAGTTGAAACAAACGACTGTGTGTTTATTGGAATTTTGTTTCAAAAATAAAATGGAAGAAATGAGAGGAAACTGAATTTTTATACAGGATGTTTGGAAGGCGTATTGATTTTGAGTATGATGACACTGTGTTAACTAAAAGCGTTGAATATCAATTTGTGGACAATGAACAAGTTTTAACACACAATATTGTTTAATTGGCACAGTAATTGTTTAATTGATGATGGGATAATGGTTTTGAATACATAATTGTTTTATGGATTACTTAATTAATTTTTCGAACAGTATCTGCTCTTTTCCCCTACCATTATTTCACTTTTCGCTAATTACAATCCCCCTGCCTTCCCATATTCATTATCTACTCTATGTTCCTAAAATTTAATTACAGTTAAAGGAAACTATGTGTTATGACAGTTTAAGATCGCAGGGATGGATTACAATGACATATTATTTGGTTTACATTACAATTGATTTTTTTTTGTCTGTGAGCAGTAATCATGATCTTTCCCCCCTCATTTTAACATTTTTCGCTCAATACAACCCCTCACATATCCTATAACCTTTTTTCACCCCCTACTCATTGAAAACTATTAACCAATTTGAATGGATTGGATTGCATGAGTCTGATATGTTACTGAGCCAAATTTTATTTCATATTTTAAAAGAGTTGTCATGTATGGTTGTTAAAGAAACTATTTTCTAATAAATTATGCATACATGAATGAGATTTTTTAGCAGAGGTAGCCATGGTAGAGGTAACCTAGGGAGAGGTAATTGGAACAGGGGCCCTAGAAGGCCAAGATTCTCTATACACTTGGATGTAGACTCGCAAGAGTTAGGCCAACTATTTCAAGCTGGGTTTTTTAACTGGATTGGGAAAGGAGTGGTCCAACCTAGGCCCGAAAGACCTCCCTTCCAAGCCCCACAGGTCCCTGGTATCCCCATGCCTCCTCATGTGTCACTACAGCCTGAATTTCTCGAGAACGACGGATGGCAAGAGATTGTCCACCCGATAGTCTCCCAACATTGTGGCTGGCCTAACTTGTCTTTACCTGCTCCCCCGCCTATCAATCAAATTGTCCAATCCGCCCCTGTCCATTTACCAGTTTATTCTTCCCATGCAAGCAAAAGGTTGAAAACTGAGGCCCACCATGCCCCTGACAAAGGAAAAGCCATTGTTGCCCCTTTCTCACCCTCAAATGAATCTGATAAATGTGTCCTCTCGCATGCATTTGAGGGATGATTGCTCTCATGTGATCAGCGAAATTAGGCCTAAAGGCTCCACACAACCTAAGGAAAATTCAGAGAGGTCAAAAGGTGACAGCAGTAACAAGGGAAAGATTTCCTCCCAGAGTGGGAAATATGGATTTTAAGTCTTTTATTTATTAATTGTTGAGAACAGTTGACTTCTAAAATTTTGGACACCACACCATTTTTGGATATATGGGTAATATATTTTGGAAATAATTTCAATTATCATTGAGATAAATTGTCAAATATGAATGTGATGATGGGAGTCACAAAGAGGGATGTTTTGTTTAATTAACTAGTTGTGTTATGATTGTTAAAAGCTAAAGGGAAACGCAAGGGGTCCCACCTACTAGTTATTATTTATTTAAAAACCCTTATTTTGATTTATTACTTTTCCCCCTAACTAAAAAGTTGGTCGATTTTTAGTGAACTTAACTAAGGAAGTAGTTCAACTACTTTAACCAATTCTAATTTGCTTAAAGGCAAAAGGAAAGGGAGGAACGAGAGGAGAATATAATGAGAAGCATACTAAGGTTTTCTCTTTGAGTTTTTGTTGAGATAATTCAGTTTTCATTCATTCCTTAATTCATTAGAATCCTAATTCTTTTTTATGATAGCAAGGTCCTATTGTAGACAACAAGATTCAGGGATAAATTACATCATTCAGACACTTGTTTTTCAGAGGTGTTGATCTATCTTTGATAGTTTGTGTAGACTTGTCTGTTTGTGGATTAGATTTCATGACTGACAAAGGCTATTGTGCAGAGTTGAGTGGGCAGCAATTTGTGGCAAGCTGATCTAGCTTTTAAATTTCATTTTTTTATTTTCTTGTCAGAATTCCTTTTGTATATTTCATCAGGGACATCTAAGTTTGACTTTGGTCCAAAACTTCCTCAGGGAATTTTATAAAGAGAATGATTATTTGATGAATTGGAATGAAATAAATGATTGCTTTATGTCTCATCTGTTTTGATTATTGACTTGGTGTCTTTACTTCTATCTCTATATTTATTTCAACATCTGATATGTTCATAAAATTACATAAATAATGATTTTTTTAGCAAACTTTTATTTATAAAAAAACAGCCTAAGCACTTGTAAACAATACTCGTGAATTAGGATATCAATTTTGATGGCTATAAACATAGGGTGATATTCCCGTCTATCTTTCTTTAGCCAAGCAGGATCTAAAAATGTTTGAGTAAGATCATTTCATATATTTTCCTCAACATTTATTTGGCGACCATACTGGGAAGATCTTCAATATCCCTCTGGTTAATTTTTATGCTTGATTAGCATTGAATACATCTTTTTTTTTTGTTATTGGTTCTTTGAATGTTTAATTTCGTAATGGCTGTGCCTGTTGCAAGGCAGCCTAATATTGAGCTAGGTCTTCAAGATCAGACCAACATTGCTTTGAATTTTTTCAACACCATTTTAGACACTGCCAATACTCGTGTTGAGCTTAATCATTCATGGGCAGCAATTGAACAAGATATTAGTGCCCAAGAACGTTTGGAGGCTAGACGTAGACAGCCTAGAAATCAACAGTGACCTTCTTTTTCCTTCAGTTTTGGCCTTACTTTCATGTCCTTAGACTCTCGTGTTTCTAGAAGAAGAAGAGGCTTATCACCTGAAATTAATCCTATTGTTGAAATAGGAAGAAAGAACGTTGTGTTATCAACCCAACAAAGTGCTCTAAGGAGAACTTTGTCTGATTCATCCAGTTCGTCTTTTTCTCCCTCACCTATCATCCACAAGATGGCATCTAGTGGTGGCTCTGGCTTAGTATCCAGCTTCATCAGTGTTTGGTAGCTTATATAGCCACCATATCCATGTCCAATCTACCACAAATCCCACCAAAGTCATTAAAAAGTATGGGCTTTTTCAGTTTGAAGAAGATGCCACAACCACACTGTGGCATGTTTCCTCTCCTCTTAACCTAATGCCTGCTACTCGTCCACTTCCTAAATTCAAAAAGAATCTCCCGAGGTTTTCAGGAAATAACATTGTCACTACAAACGAACACCTGGTGGCATTTTCTAACACTTGTCACAACATAGGAGCCAATGAAAATGATACTTGCATGCACTTATTCGTCAATTCCTTGGAAGGAAAGGTTGCGGTTGATTTCTTTGACCTTCCTCCTAAAATTATCTCTACTTGGGAGGAGTTAGTTTATTGGTTCAAGTCCACCTATGGGCGATCTAAAAGCCCAGCTAAGCAGTTACGGGAGTACAATAACATCGCCTATCAGGATGGTGAAACCATCAAGTCCTTCAACTTGTGTTTCACTAAGTTATACAATCAAACCCCTAAACTCATTCGACCTTAGAACCAATCCTCTTTCATGCATTACCTTCCCCCTATCACCATAGGCTTGAGGAAAAATCCATTGATAACCTCGGTTCTGCTCTGCATACTTTTTTAGAGTATGAAGAACAACTCGAAAGAACAGGTCTTCCCAGGGAGAATCGGTTAAACAAACAGACATGTCCGCCCTCTTGCAACTAGTACAAGATATGGATAATCGTATGATAGCATATGAGTGAAAGGGAGTTGTCTCCCCTCTCACCCCTGGAGCCTCATCCTCTTCTACACCCCCCTTTAGAAATCCAATTGAAAATAATTTTCATCCTAAATCTATCATGTCTCGAATTTGGTGTAACTTTTGCAAGGACCACCACGAGGAAGACACATGTGAGGTAAGGAAGAGCACCAGAGATAAGATCTTTGGTAAAATACCAGAAACTACCATTGTTTTCCTAGATTTTGCAGAGCCAGAAGATGACATGATCATCAATACTAGGAACAAATCCTACACTCCCAAAGGAAAATATGATCCTCCCCACAATTATTCTAGCACAAGCTCATCCTCACCAGCTGCTACTGTTCAGGTTCCTAAGGTTCTTGACAGTCAAGTAGTTCCTTCAACTACATCTGCAACTCACAAAGTTCTGGCATTGTCATCCTATACGGAGTCTTGGAAATTGGCTCTGCACTAGGTTTTATCTCAATGGTAAAATCAAACTCCCTCTCAAGAGGTAACCCAGACAACTCTTTCAGAAAAACATCCTCAAACTATAACAATATTGGATACTGATCCATGGAGGGTCCTTTCCCTTCATTAACTACTTCCACTACATATAATCGACAAACTTGCCTCATGCAATGTTTAGCCTTCATGGTCGACATGAAGCATAGAGACACCTTCCTCCATACATTGTGGATCTCTACTAACCTTCCTTCATCGTAAACAAAGAGCATTATTTTCGTGAAACAATCTACCATAGCTCGATGGGATTATAACCAGTCCATTCCAATGATTAGGTCATACGTCCCTAGAGCAATGACATACAACTTCAACCTAGTAGTACACACTCCCAGGTCTACTAGACAATTATCGACGCTAGGTCATATCGCTTGTTTTTCACCCAAATCCATCTCGACTTGTTTAAAGTCATCATGCTTGTAGGTTGCCAACCCACACTTTTCTAATGCACAAGGTGAAATGACACTATCTATAGCACCATAATCAAATGAAATTTTAACATTAACATGATTTATCATACCCAACGACTCCACCACCATGGATTGATGTTCTACTTGGTGATTATTAACCGCTGCATAAATCTCATGGCTACTACTCACTCTTCCCATTAGGGCCTTTCCTTCTCTATGCACAAAGCTTGATTGTGATTTTGGACAGTCGCACTAGTAATGGGGTCCTCCAGACCCCCAACAAGTAACACAAGATGGAACCTGCACACTACCCTGTGATGGTCTTTGAAATGAGTTCCTTCCCCTGGAACCCCTATCCCTACTTGCTACCCCTTGAGAAGGTCGTGGACCTACCTGCATTGTTGGCGATGAGTGGGATGTTGCACTCGTTGCCATTGAAGTACCTATTGTAACTTCTCTAGGAGCGACTCTATTTCCATAAGGAGGTGGCTTAGACCTTCCTCCTCTAAGGAAATTCTTAGGGGACTTCCCCATGAATCTAGGATGTTGTGGAATGGTTGGCCTCATACCTCCATTTAAGCTCATATGCTCCTCTACATAACGAGCATTTTCAACTGATTCAACTATTGACGATGGTTTCCACATCCGTACCATGGCCCTTATCTCAGGGTTTAACCCGTACACAAAACATTCTGCTTGTCGTTGATCGATATCCATGTACAAGACATGTTTTACTAACTCCATGAACCTAATCTCGTACTCTTCCACCTCATGTTTCCCTGAACTAGAGCATGAAATGCTCCTACCTATTGTTCCTCATAGTAAGCATGCAAATATTTTTTCTAGAACCTTTCCTCAAAAATCTCCCATGAGACGGTGTCTGAGGTAAGATGCAACTGCCTCTCCAGATTACCCCACCAGTTCAAGGCACTGTCCCTCAACTGAAAGATCGCTATCTTTGCCTTTGATGTGGAAGAATAGTCTCTTAAAGCGAAACATCACGTCATTCCTTCCAACCATGCCTCTGCATGTTCACTTGCACGACCCCCAACAAACTATGGGAGTTTGATCTTCTGTAGTTCTCTAGTGATGTCCCCTAGTGGAGGCCCTCCCTCCGAGTCTCTCGACACTTCAGGGCTACCCACTCTAGATGGTGGGGGTTCCACTTTGACATCTGCTTAATGGTGTCCCTTTAATGTCTCATTACTAGCCTCTAAGGAGAGAAAAATGAGAGCTAATTCATGCGATGGTGGTGGCAGCGCCGACGTTGGTGGTCCTTGCGACGACGCCCCTCGACCTCGATTTCCCCGAGTCATAACCATATTGAATAACTGAATCTGCATCAAACCAAATGCTTATCAGGGGAAAGTTGAATGGATTCCACATTTTCTCAAACTTATACTTGCAAACATAAGGTTAGGCGTAAGTTCTTTATACTTGTCTATAAAAAAACATTACTCCTATAAGGTAAGTGGCTAAAGGTCGGGGTCGAAAGCCTCTAACCTTGGTGACTTCGTCGAGGTAAGCTGCTAACTCTCTCGCATTGCTAGCTATGCTAGCACTGTGGGGTACTCGTCAATTACCCTTATCTATCTCCTGAACATGTTTTAAACCCCATCTTCTAATCCTTATATCCTTATATCCTTATATGCCTTATAATTGATTAATCAATCGTTTATTTAATAATGTTTTATAATCAATTAACTAAAAATTAATCACAATACCCTTAATAACATTAATAAATAGCAATAAATTTTACAAAAAAAAATGCATTTTTTAATAAGTTAATGAATTCAAAAGAATTTTAACTCTATTAAATAATAATTAAAAAAATATTAAACTTTATAATTTTCTATATAGAAAATAAAATTAAAACAAATTTGTAATTTAATAATTAATAAAAAAATAATATATATTTTAATAATAATAATAATAATCTAAATTTAAGGTTACTAACAAGCATACCAAATTGGTATATAAAATCTCCTTATTTATGATATAGAAGGTGTACAAACCCTAGTATAGAAAATATAGAAAATTGTAAACTAAAACAATATTCTAAAACCTTTAAACTTTAACTACTTCTTTTTTTTCATGCGAAAAAAACAGTTTCATTATTATTCTTATTAGAATCAAATGAAAATTTCAGATTACAAAAAAGAAACTTCCCTGTAATAGTAGTTTTCTTTCTCCTTCAATAGATTTTAACTGTGAATTCCTTAGGTTACTTTAAGTGGCTTAAACATAGTCTGACATGTTAGCTATTTCTAGTTATATACCTCCTTACAGGGTGAGTACTTTCCCGGATCTAGAAATAGATCCATTAACGTGTTCTTCATAAAGTAACCATCCTAAAGAGTCATTGAGAGCCTTTTTGGAAAAACTGTCCACTTCTTTATTGACCTGTCTGTGGATGTGCATAAAGTTTATCATCTCAAAGTCTTTCTTTAAAGTTCTGATCTTTTCCTTCCATTGGCTAAGATAAATAAGATCCAGATTGGATTTGTCATTTATCCAGTCAATGGTGACCTTTGAATCGCCTGCCATCATTAGTTTTATAATTGAGTGAAGTGTGGCAAGTAAAAGGATTCCCCACAGTCCCAACAACTCGCCTTTCATGTTGTTTCATGTACCTCTAGCAAATTGTGCTTTGATAGTATGACTGGATGAGATTTTTAAATAAAGTCCTATGCCACATTTATTATCTGCAGCTGCACCGTCAAAGAAGCCAATTGGAATGTTGTTGAAGTAGATAGGGTTCAGTAAAACCTCCAATTTGTCTTCTTCCTCTTTGCAAGGATGTTCTTGAATGGATAGAAGAACTTTTTTATGTATCCAAGGGTCATTTCTGTTCCAATTATCAAACAGAGTTTTGTTTATGAATTTCCAAATGTCCCACATAATCAGAAAAGGAATGTGTCTTAAATTAGGGAGTTTGAAGAACCATTGTTTTAAGTTGTCTTCAATGGTGGAGCTCTTCCATTCACTGTCAATCCTCAGTTCTGTGAGGATATTGGCCCAAATGAGTTGTGTGATCTGACATTTTATAAATAGATGAGTGACGGATTCTTCATCTTTTAGACAAAGAGCGCAGACTGAGGGGCCAATGCCTCCTCTTTTCTGATAATTAATACTTGTGAGGATGCAATCCTCTAAGCGTAGCCACATGAAGCAAATTAATTTGACTGTGATCTTAACCGACCAGATTGCTTTATGCCACCACTTCTCAACAGCCAAATTATTTGTAAAAATAATGGATTGATAAGCAAATCTGACAGTGACCTTACCTGTCGAACGGTTCCAAGACCAAATAAGCTTGTTGTTTTCTGTGTTGATTCGGATGTCGCTGCTTCTCAGATTTTGTACAAAAATTTCCCATTATGTGTCGATTGTATCGGTTAATCCCAGCTGACGGGAATCCAACCACTGTTGTCATGCTCTAGTTGTAACGACCCTTGATGCTTGTGCTAACGTGTCTAAGTGTTGGTTGCTTAATGCATGCAGGAGTGGAATTGAAAACTAAAAATAATCATTGCATCCAATGAAAGGGTCGCGTCCAAGGATAATGCGTTGACCCATCCCGACCTCCCATGCCAACCACAGTTTGATGATTGGTAGAGAGTGTATCATATTTTTCCAGATTATGGAGGAGTTTTGGGTGGAGTGTGCATCCTTTTGTAGCCAAGAGATGATGTCTATGCCTTTCAGATATTTCTTTTTAAGTACAATGTTCCAAAGGTTTGTTTCAAAAAGAACTCTCCAACAGGATTTGGTGGCCAGAGATTGGGAAAACCATGGTATGTGTTTGACTCCCCAGCCTCCAAACTATTTTGGCTTTGCTATATTTTTCCATTTAGTAAGATGGAATCTAGTGCCTTTCTTTCCTCCTTTCCATATGAATCTACCGATCAAAAGATGAATGTGTTGGAGCATAGAAGTCAGAGCTTTCGCTAGGTTAAGCCAATAAACGGGGATGCTTTGTAGAACTGAGGATGCCAGGGTAAGCCTGCCTCCCAGGGAGAGCTAGCAATAGGTCCAATTCCCAGTCCTCTTATCAATCTTCTTGATAAGCCACATCCAATCGTTGACTCTGTAGTTGTTTGGTTTTAGAGAAAAATCGAGGTACTTCAACCCTTGGTCGAGGGTTTCAATTTTAATATTGAATTATGATAGCAGGAAGCGCCTTAGAATTGGATCGATATTCTAAGCAATAAATACAAAATTGTGGCAGTTAATGGTCATCCCTATTGCATCACAAAAATTTGAAAGGATAACTTTAAAATTCTGCCAGTGTTCGAGTTTCCCGGAGCCCATGATGAGGACGTCATCAACGAATAGAAGGTGTGATATAAAGGTGCTTGCAGTGACTTTGAGTCCTTGGAAAGTTCCCTTCTCCACTGCTTGTATCATCATTCTGCTAAGTGCTTCTATGACAAGCAGGAAAATCAGGGGTGACCGTAAGCATCCCTGGCGAAGACCCCGATGGAATTTAAAGAATTCAGTAGGGACACCATTCACAAGTACTGTCGTGTTGACCGAGCTAATGCATCCCATGATCCATTTAGTGACATTCCAATCCAGTCCAATCTGGTCAAGAAGTAAATGGAGAAATTGCCAGCTGACACTGTCATATGCTCTTTTTAAATCAAGCTTTAAGATGACCAAATTCAGTTTTCTCAACTTTGCCGAGTGGATACATTCTTGAGTGATGCCCACAGCATCAAAGATCAACCTATCTTTTAGGAAGCCAAATTGTTCAGTGGAGATACAGTTGGCTAGTGTATCTTTGATTCGGGAGGCAATAATCGTGGAAATGACTTTGTAGGTGAAGTTGCACAATGCGATGGGGCTGAAGTCATTAAAATTGGCAAGCTTGCTGACTTTAGGAATAAGAGTGAAGAACATAGAATTTAGAGCTCTAGGGATAATTCCTGTGAGGTGGGACTCTTCCAAAACTCTAAGTAAATCCATGCTCATAATCTCAAAGAAGTTCTGAAAAAGTTCCTGAGTCCATCCGTCTGGGCTAGGACTTTTGTCTTTGGGCATAATGTCAATATTGTCTTTTAGCTCTGAGAGAGTGATCGGTTTTCCTATTGTCACATTATCAGATTCCTTGAAGAAGCTAGGAACTGTCTTTAGTACTTCAAGTTGTAAATCAATGTTTTCAAACTCAATGGCTTTGTACTGAGATCTAAAATGACTTTAGTCCAGCTTGTGTAACTCGGAATTGGTGGAATATAAGTTCCCTTCTGCATCAGTGAGATCCTAGATAGTATTATGACTGCGTCTCTGAGTTGCAAATTTATGAAAAAAACTTGTGTTCTTGTCACCTTTTTCAATCTAGGTCGCCCGACTACAAAGTCTCCAAGTGGCTTCTTCAAGAGATAAAATCTCATTCTTCTTTTGTGTTATATCCTGTAGAAATTTTTGGTCCTCGGCATCAAATAAATGGGAAGAATTGCTGGCAAAAAGTGCATTAATTTGTTGTTCTAAGTGAACCAGGTTTGCATTCATTTTCTATTTCTTATTGAGTTTCCAATTGATGACAGTCTGCTTCAGAAATTTAAGTTTTTCACAAAGTAGAAGGATGGCAGATGATTCAGTCCACTCATGTAAGTCCGCCCAGGTTGTGTGGACAAGTGAGATGAAATATGGATCTGCAATCCAAGTGAAATTGAATTTAAAGGGTATCATCGATGACCAAGGGAGTCCATCAATTTGTAAGGATATCGGCTGATGATCTGAGATCAGTGAATAATCAACCCATGATCTGATATGATGGTGACCGTCAACCATCTTGGAAGCTAAAATAAAGCGGTCTAATCTTTTAGAGATACCATTTGATCTGGATCTATCATTTTTCCAGGTAGGAGTAATGACTGAAGGTTGGAGATCAATAAGATCAGATCTGTGGAGGAGAAAATAAAAAAAGTTTGCCAGTGGATCAGTCCTAGCAGATGCACCCCACACTTCATTTGCAGAGAGGGTGAGGTTGAGATCACCCCCTAAAATCAGGTTTTTTTCATGGATCAAACCCAAATCAAATAGTGATTTCCAGAAGGGCTCACGTTCTTTGTAGGGTGCATAGCAGTTGAGAAGTTTAAAAGGGGAATTTGAGAGTTTTACCCTGCCAAATGATAAAATCCCTGCAGAAGTACCTACAGCTTGGAAGTCTGCAACATCAGGGTTCCAACTGGTGAGAAGGCCTCCAGAGTGACCATGTTAGTCTAAGGCAACAGTGGACCAGCGTGGCAGGCATTGAAGGAAGATTTATTTCTCCTTATCGCCAAGAACTAGAGTTTCTTGGAGAAAGACTATGTCAGGCTTAATCTTAGCGAATAATTTTTTAAGGGAAGCTAGCTTAATGGGGCTTCCAAACCCACAGAGATTGAGTGATAAGAGGATCATTAAGAGACAGTATTGGATGATAGGGGTGCTCTAAGGGCCGCAGGTGAAAGACAATCAATATCAGAAGCAGTGGGAGAAGTAAGTTTTGGGGGAGGCTCGGTAACAGTGAAACCAACGAGCCCACCCTCCACTGAGCCTGGGGTG
>JASDQU010314685.1:1684-13424 GCA_032191745.1 Picea mariana
AAGCATTTATGTTTTCACCATATCTAAGCTCTTCTCACCATATTTGTTCATTTTTAAGAAAATATGATCTCATCATTCGCTCAGTAAATTTGGTTTCCATTTTCTAAAAATTGATATAATTTACCTAGCCTAGCCTAGGAAATTCATTTTTTTTAAAGCTAACGTTTTTGGCAATTTTTTTGGTTTGGTGAGCTCCATGCCTATTTATTTTACATTTATTTTACTAGACCTACCTTTTTTTTGAAACCTAATTCTTTTTACACGAGTGTTCTTTTCCACTTGATTGTTTTTTGGAGTGGTGATTTCTGTGCTAGTGTAGTATGAACACCTCCCTCTCTCCCTCATGTTTTGATTTCTCTGGTAGGAATTTATGTGTACTTCCTTGGAATGCAAACTTTTCTTCAAAATAAACTCCACAACCTTCTTATTTTTATGGGATTATCATCATTGGTGAGCTCGTGGGACAAAGATATCAAGAAGTTTGGGAGATTCTATCCCCGAAACTATCTTAGGTTTGATCCTATGTGAGCTTTCAAACTCCACCATCTATGAAATCTATGTTCAGAAGAATCTAGTTCACATATAGAGACATTATTGGGGATATAAGGGTTCCCTTTTTTTAACTTCTTTTTAGGATTTGATATGGGTTGTTTGTATGAAACCCTACGAGCAGGGTGTTTCAACGATATCCTCATATCTCCTTCATGTATGAAAATCAATTAGGGTTTCCATCCATCTCAACTTTATTTTCAACAGAGCATCTTGAAAACCTTGTATTGATATCTAGAACAACATTAGTTCATGGAGCACATCTTTTATATAAGATACAATTATTTATTTGCAATAGTTTCTTAGTTTCCTATATTTAATCATCATGACTTCAAAGGTTGTTTCGGTTCTTGAGTTAATTGGATCTAACTTTATTTCTTGGAATATAAATATAATTGAAATTATCAGGGGAACAAATATATGACACGTCATCAATGGTCAGATAAATTAAAATACCGACGCCAAACAGTTATATTTATGGGAGGAGCCATGTTAATAGGAAATATGTCTCATTGATAAAACTCTCTTAGATAGTCTACAAGTACATATAGAAGTTTAAGTTACCCCTATCAAGGTTTTGAAAATCGAGGTTTGGAAAAGCTTAACCTCCCGGTGTGACAAGACATATGATGTTTCTTCCTATTATCTCAAGAAGAAAATTCATCAGCTTGATCCTAAATACTTTTAACTAATTGAATCATTTCCTTCTGAATTAAAAACTTATAATGAGAAGCTTATGAATTGTGGTAAAGATTATAAGAAAAACGATCAAATTCTCATTATTTTTATAGAACATTAATTGTCTTGAATTTCGATATGTTCATACAAACTAGGAACATGGCTATTGAAATTTTGAATGGATCTGTGAAACCTACTTTTGAATAGTTTTGAAAAGGGTTCATTTGTGAGCAGAGCAAGTTGATCTCATCAAGTCAACTAGCCATTGGGAAAGATATTTTGGCACACAGTAAGAAGAATCCTTACAGAGGTTCTCATGAGAACACCAAACATTGTGCTCCTTCTACTTCCCATCAAACTTCTAATCATGCTCCTCCAAATACTTCAAAGAAGAAACTATGGGAACCTTGCAAGCATTGTGGAAAAAAAATTATGATGAGAATAATTTTTTTTTAAATCATAATGAACTGCCATCAAACTTCTAATCATGCTCCTCCAAATACTTCAAAGAAGAAACTATGGAAACCTTGCAAGCAGTGTGGAAAAAAAATTATGATGAGAATAATTTTTTTTAAAATCATAATGAACTGGAAAAAGAAAAAAAGAAATCCTCAATGGAGAAACAACTAGATATTAGTGCATATCATATTCAACCAAGTAACTCCTATTCATATATGGAATGTATTATGGATTCAGGTGAATCAAGTCATATTACTAGTATTTATTCATTATTCACCTCTTATGAAAAAAAAAAACACAAGGCTCAAAATTTTTTGATAACTGATGGTAAGCAAGTTTTGGTAATATTCAGGTTTCTAATAGTATACCRGAAGATGTTTTTCATGTTGAAGGCATGCCCACCAATCTCCTTTATGTTTATCGTGTTGTAAAAAATGTTATAAGTTTGAAGCATGGAATGATATATATGTTATGAAATAWATGAAAAACWACTTCCAAATTGTTTCATTGCGTCTAGTTGATSATGGTGCAAGTTTGTTTAAGTTCACTTGTTTTAAATCACCCAACAGACAACCATTATATTTCTATGTTTCACATGCTCATGAACAAAGTATGATGTTGCAAGAAAGATAGGTCATTTGAACTATGTTAAAATGTAATTTTTTTCTAAAATGGTACTTGGCTTAAATACAATTTATTAAAAACTGGTTTTAGGCAGTGTCGATTTGATCCAAATTTTTATCTTARATTCTTTAKAGATGATTGTCTCATTGTTTTTATTTATGTGGATGCTATAATCCTTATTGGAAKCCAACTTTCCTTAATCTAGGAATTGAAGAATAATCTTAAGAAATGATTTGAAATGACAGACTTAGGAGTATTGCATTATTTTCTTGGTATTTAGTTCTGGCACATGGATGATCGGATATTCCWTTCTCAACCTAAATATGTTTTATATTTTCTATCTTGGTTTCATATGAGTGATTATAATCCTTCACCAATACCATTTATGTCTTGATTAAAAYTGAATATTGATTGTGACACTCTTGTTGATRCAACACTCTATTGTCAAGTTGTTGGGAATTATATATATGTGACACATAGAAGGATTGATCTCCCTTTTCTCGTTATCCCAGTCTCAATTTTTTTGAAAAAGCGTCATGATAGACATTGGAAATAACTATAAATATGATTTTGCAAAAACCTAGATTCGTCATGATAGCTAAAAGGATTCTCAGATATATTCAGGGAACTCTGCATTATTGTGTATTCTATTCAAGCAAGGATTTTATTTCAACTCTTGGTTACATAAATTATAATTAGATATAAAAATTATACTACAAGATATATATTTCAACTTGGTTCAAGTCAAATTTCATGGTCTAGTAAGAAGTTTAAAACACTTTCTCTTTCTTCTTGTGAAGACGAGTACGAATTAGCTAAGGAAGCATTTACATAACTAGTGTGGATCTAACATGTTCTTGATGACCTTAGACTAGTTCAGAATGATCCCACTGAGGTAATATGTGACACTAAAATATGTAGACAACTTTCGTACAATCTAGTATATCACTCGAAGACCAAATAGATTTATCTTAATCATCATTAAATTCAATATTTGGTAGATGATGGTTTTATGTTTTCGGAGTATTTTCCCAGTGAACACCAAGATGTTGATATCTTCACGAAATTCATGACAGAAGCGAAATTTCTCTGTATTCGTAACTTATTGGGGATGTGGGAAGTTTTCATCAAGGGGTAATGTTAGTATAATGAAATATTCCTCCAACCACGATTCTATCCCTCTAGTCATCATTAAGGAGCGATGTTATAATTTTTTTAATGATTGCTTAGTGGTCTCATGTACATGCTTAAGACATTTTATAAAATTGTAATATTAGGCCAAGTTATTTTCAATAACTAAATATCTTATAAAAATGGTTTATCCCACATGCATCATGGGAATTCTTATTCTTACCCTCTCCCATATATAAGAGAGGTGAGGAAGGCCCTATTGGATATATAGATTTGTGTGTTGTCATGAATATGCGGGAAAGCTCAAGAATTGTAATATTTGGGGGTTTGCTTAAAGAATATAATTCCTACTTTCGTGGATGTTTCTCCATTATGGGGTTTTACCACATAAACTTTTCCCTCTCTTGTCTCTCTTATTTCTTGCATCTTGATTGACTAATTTATCGTATGCTTTGCATAGGAAATCAGAATGTTATATGCTTTGGTATGTGTTAATGTATTTTTTCCTAATCTAACACAAAGTTCTCACCATAATCACTCTAGGATATTTTGAGAAATTTTTTGCTACCAATATGGCCTTGTACTTTTCGGTTTTGTAAACCCATTTTACACGAATGAAATATTTACCTTATGGTAGTTATAGTAGATCCAATGTATCATTATTCTTTATTGAATCAATTTCTTCATTCATTGCTTTGATCCAATTTTCTTCTTTATTTGATTTTTAAAAATATGTGGGTTGAAAATTAAAAAAATGTGAAATTTCAATGCACATCTATATCCTCATAGATTTATCTCAAACTTCTAGTATTTTTAGACCTCGGGAAAGGAATTGTAAGGTCAAATTCACTACTTGATTGATAAGTAGGAATAGAATGGTTTGTTGGGGTAGATAACTCACCTTGAACATAATTTATTGTTGTCCTTGTTGGAGTACCTATGATTGGTGATTGGGTTTACAAACCTTTTTGTACACCTTCTGTACTCTACTCCTCTTCTTCATCTTCCTCTTGAGGAAATTCTACTCCAATGGTTACAGTCTCGTCTATGTTCCCATACCATGCTTCATCTTCTTCAAATTCAACATCCTTGTTGATTATAACCTTCTTTGTGACTATATTATGCAATTTATATGCCTTGGAATCATATTTGTACACAAGAAAAATGAAATTTTCATGTAATTCATCGAACTTTCTTCTCAACTCTTTAGACACATGAGCATATGCCACACAACCAATAATTGTGATGTGTGATACATTGCAACTCATACCTATCCACGCTTATTTTGGGACATTGTTATTCACACTTTTACTGGGTATATGTTCAAAACATAAATATAGAAAGTTATTTCTTCTCCCCAAAAATCATGTGACAAATTCTTTTCTTTCAACATGCTTCTATCCATATTAATAATGGTTTTTATTTTCCTTTATGCTACACCATTTTGATGAGGTGTATACTTTGTTGTAAACTATATTTTGATTCCATGCTTCTTATTAAAATCATGAAATCATTTGAATAATATCCACCTCCTCTACCTCATCTTAACATTTTTACTGATGGTCACTTTGCTTCTCCACAAATGTCTTAAATTCTCAAAAATTGTCAAAATTTAAATATTTATTTTCAAGAATCTACACCCAAGTATTTTTATTGTAATAGACTATGAAGTTTAGGAATTAGTAAATTTTTCCTAATGATTGGGTCTGCATTGGGCCACATAGATCTGTATGAACCATCTCCTTGGGTTCCTTTTCTTTATAAGAAACTCCTTTAGGGAAACATTCCCTATGTCGCTTTGCAAAAATGCAACTGTCAATGAACTAGTTGGCTCTTGAATGGGAGGAAAATATATAACCATCAATTTTTGTTGTAATAATTTTTAGGCCACCCAAATGTATATGATCAAATCTAAAAGGAAAAAACCAAAATTCATCTAGAAATGTTTTATTTTGGGAAAATGAGGCATCATATCTACCATAATTCATGGAAACAGGATACATTTGATTCTTTTTCATATTCAGCCTAGAATCAACATATTATTAAGACGTTTTTCATATATAAACATTTTTTCCCTCAAAAATTATATTATACCTTTTTTGGGTAAGTTGGCCAACATTAATGACATTATTTTTCAAACCTGGAGCATAGTACACATTTGGTATGTTCCTTTGTTGGATTTGTTTGATCAATATTTTGACCACTTCTTTTCCAACAACATTTAAAATATTGTTTTTCCCCAATTTAACTTCAATCCTTTCTAAGTAATATAGATTTTCAATCAGGATTCTATTTTCTTGTCATATGATTGTTGCACCCACTATATATAAGCAAAATATCATTAGAATTATTTTGTGCAGCACTACAAGTAAGGAATATAGATTCTCCATAGTTCTCATAGGTGTCATAATAGTTTCTATCATATTTTCTAAGTTCAACCTTCTTCTTCCTACATTCACGTGCATAATGATGTAGATTATTAAAATAAAAAAACTTAACCTTGTACTTTTCATACCTTTGATTTCATTGTGATCCTCTGTTGTTTCTCCCCTTTGAGCTATGATGGTTCTTATATGGTATCCTTTTTTTATTAATCTTGATTACTATCTCTTTGGTCACTGCTTCTACTCCTCCTACCTCTACCTCTTGACCCTGATCTTCCTCTACCTCTTGAGATTGAAACCCGAGATTCAAATGCATTTTCCAAAGAGGAATCATAATTCCTATTTATTATGGATTCATGGGATAGACAATATCCTAAGAAATAATATATTGATAGTTGTTTAAAGTCATTAGAATCTTCAATGGCTACAACCATTGCATCAAATAGCTTTCTCTACCCCTTTCCAATCGACAAGTTCTTCATCATTTATCCTTAATTGATTTACAATGTTCATGANACCTTGTACTTTTCATACCTTTGATTTCATTGTGATCCTCTGTTGTTTCTCCCCTTTGAGCTATGATGGTTCTTATATGGTATCCTTTTTTTATTAATCTTGATTACTATCTCTTTGGTCACTGCTTCTACTCCTCTTACCTCTACCTCTTGACCCTGATCTTCCTCTACCTCTTGAGATTGAAACCCGAGATTCAAATGCATTTTCCAAAGAGGAATCATAATTCCTATTTATTATGGATTCATGGGATAGACAATATCCTAAGAAATAATATATCGATAGTTGTTTAAAGTCATTAGAATCTTCAATGGCTACAACCATTGCATCAAATAGCTTTCTCTACCCCTTTCCAATCGACAAGTTCTTCATCATTTATCCTTAATTGATTTACAATGTTCAGGACTTAGATCATGAAATGGTCTACTGACTCTGACTTCTTCACCTTAAAATTCTATATATTCATTCTTCATGTCCACAACTTGACCATTTTTACCTTGGTAATGCCCTAATAGTTCATCTCTAATATGTATCAAGCCATCTTCCATAATTGTTTTGTGGATAGCTTGGGAAACATATTGTCATCCAAGCCATTTTGGATGAGATAGAGTGTTTTTGCATCGTTCTTCCTATTTTCTCTACTTGCTCATATTTTAAAGATTTTTTTCAAGTCTTGCTCGACTACNATTATGGATTCATGGGATAGACAATATCCTAAGAAATAATATATTGATAGTTGTTTAAAGTCATTAGAATCTTCAATGGCTACAACCATTGCATCAAATAGCTTTCTCTACCCCTTTCCAATCGACAAGTTCTTCATCATTTATCCTTAATTGATTTACAATGTTCATGACTTAGATCATGAAATGGTCTACTGACTCTGACTTCTTCACCTTAAAATTCTATATATTCATTCTTCATGTCCACAACTTGACCATTTTTACCTTGGTAATGCCCTAATAGTTCGTCTCTAATATGTCTCAAGCCATCTTCCATAATTGTTTTGTGGATATCTTGGGAAACATATTGTCATCCAAGCCATTTTAGATGAGATAGAGTGTTTTTGCATCGTTCTTCCTATTTTCTCTACTTGCTCATATTTTAAAGATTTTTTTCAAGTCTTGCTCGACTACTTGATCAAATGGTTCTACATACCCATGAACTAAAAAATTCCAAACATCCTAAGAATGTAATAACATTTTCATTTTGATTTCCCAAAGTTCACAATTCTTCCCTGTGAGAATGGAGATCTCTAGCTATGCAAGGTTGTTGCTTCTTGAAGCAATATTTTTAATTTTATTATTTTACAAAAAGTAAAACCATTTTCCTTCTTTTAAATTAATAGAAAAAATTATAATTTTTCCAAACACGTTTTATGATTATCTACTAGATCCTTCACCATAAATTAAATTTATTTTTGGAAAAACTTTCACCCTCACTCAACATAAAGATATATAGTAGTCATAGATTTTATTGAACAAAAATTCTTTTAGAAACCATTCACATGACTGGCAAAGGATGGCTCTAACCTTTGTATGATACCACTGATGGAAGAAGGTAGGGATATGTACTAGAATGCTACAACAATCAACAACTAACAAAACAACATATTGAATTGTTAATACAACTCATGCACTTGGCCCTGACATTGCTTCATAATTGAGATATAAATACACATATAAGAATACTCTAGAATAGTCTTCTTGAAAGATCTAGGTGAAAAAATATATCAAGGTGCAATGTCCAAAAAAAACTAGATCTAATTAAAAAACCAACTTCTAAACACACAACACATGTCATGTAGAGATTTTAGATCAGTCAGAGTGATTACAATATTTGTATTATGATTACAATATTCTAATAATACAAATATTTTTGTTATCGAATTTTATTTAATTGTACTTTTTCCTTTGATTTGGGTTTTATTATTTGATTTTTTTTCCTTTAGAGATGATAACACTTATGAACATTTTAACGTTTTATTAAATTTTCATTCCCTTTTGTCCATTTCAAATAAATTATTTAAAAATCTTATTTATTTATAACTATTTATTATTTGATTTATTTTCCTTTAGAGATGATAACACTTATGAACATTTTAACATTTTATTAAATTTTCATTCCCTTTTGTCCATTTCAAATAAATTATTTAAAAATCTTATTTATTTATAACTATATTTATATTAATTATGCACTATAATTTATTATCACACCATAATCAATTTGTACTAGATTAGTAAATAATGATCTTAAAATTAAGTTTTAATATTTTTTTATCATTAATATTTATTCATTTCAAAACTATTAAATATAGAAAATAATTCAAAAAATATTAAAATACAAATTTCCTGATGCTTTAAAATTCAATACTTAAAACAAATTTATTATTATAATGCTCGTTGTTTTTTTTTTCTATATATTCATTGATTAATATTGTGAGTTAATTTGAAAACATTCATGAATTTCATTTTGCACATATATAAAATAATATTAGTTATTAAAACAATATATATAGTCACATATCTTTTATTTTAATAATTAATATTATTTTATTTCCATAAATAGGATACTTTTACAAATAAATTGTCGTAATAGTCCACGGGAACATTGAATAGTGTGATTTGTTTCCTAGGTTTGTCATTGAAAATCAATTGTACATTTCAAATGATTCACTCTTTTATTTGATCATGGTTCGTAAAATCACTTATGCCACCATGTAGAAGTTGTTCAACAATTTTTTCATCATCGAGAATTTGTTCATATTTTGGAAAAGAAGATAAGTATATGGATAAAAAGAAATGAAAAAGAGCTAAAGGTTAAGTTAGTGAATTTTAAAGGTTATCATTTAATTATGGATCACCTTATCATGTTTAGGATCATTGTAGAGGAGTGTTGCATCAACAAATTTAATCTCCTTTTTTGTTTCATTGAATTTAGGAAATCCTTTTATATTGTGCTTAGGACCAACCTTAGGAATAGGTTAGAAGAACTAAAAGTTTCATCCCAACTTAGAGTTGTTGCGCTAAGGTTGTATGAGAACATTATTGTCAATTTTAGAAGCATTGAGGGTTTGTGAGAAAAAATTAACTACAATATAGGAGTGAAGAAAGGTTTTCTCATATTTCCTACCCTTTTGGGAATTTACAATGACAAGTTAGAAGATTGTTTGGAAATTGCATATTGTGTTGGACCAACACTTTCCACTATAGTAATCATATTTCTTGTCTATGTTGATGATATTTATCTTATGGAAAGGAATCCCTATTACTAAGTATATTAGAATCCTCATGGACTTATGCTTTAGTACATGTATAAGTATGAACACTAAAAGATAAAGGTTATGATCATTAAATCTAACAAGAACACGTAAGATAATTTTGTATATCAAAATAATATATTGGAGGAACTGCCTTCATACAAGTATCTTGGAATTGATATTCATCACAAGCTCAATTGGATCTATAGCATTGAGAACATGATAAATGAACGGAGGAAAGTTTATTGTGGGCTTGAAAATAATTGTAAATTAGTAGACGTTTGGCTATGGGATAAGAAAAATATCCTCTTTGAGGATATTTCGACTCCTATAGCTTATATGGATGTGGATTTTTAGGATGCATTATCTCTTGAGAATCCTGGAGAAACATCGATCAGATCCAAAATAATTTTTATAACATATAATCTCAAAATTAAGAACAATACATCATATCCTATTATCCTCGTCAAAGTGATCCTTTCACCCATTGAGATCACAACTATGATTAGGTATTTAATGTGGAAGGACAAGATAAACAACATGAATAACAAGAGGCTCTCCAAAATTTCTTTAGACTCTATCCAAAATCACCAATGGCTCAAGCAAGGATGGCATAATGATGCCAAGTCTTGGATAAATCATTGGGGAATAAAAGAAGAAGTTATTCTGTAGAATACTCATGATATTAAAAATATTGTACAAGCTATATTTAAGGAGAATCTATTGTGCGATAAAGAAAATTCAGATATTATAAGGAGGTGGTTAACCCTAACCTTGAAGATCGAAAGTATCTCTATGTTTTGACTACAATAAAGAAGAGAAGAAATATTGCTAAAATAAGAACTAATTCTCATGAGCTACATAGTGAAACTGGGCTTTGGGAAATCCCCAAAACACCAAGGTAAGAAAGAACCTGTCACATTTCTAACACCATGAGGGTGGAAAATGAAAAGAACTTTCTCCTAGAATTCCCTCCATATACCCAAATTAGATCTTATTTTCAAAATATCTATCCCAATATCAACCTTCCTAACCTTCTAAGTCATCAAAACTTTTGTGATCTTGAAAGGCTTCTCTCATTTCTTTTTAAACATCAAAATAAATTTTAAAACAATATAAGTAATCTTTTACTTTTTTTAAGCTCGAATAAACCAAATTTAATCATATATACATATATATGTTTACCTCTCTGTATACTTTTATGTACGTATACTTTTATCGTCTTCCCATTTTTATAAATATTTTTTAATATCAAATTAAATAAATTTTAATTTTTTAAATATAAAATTAAATTGAAAACTAAAATTATATAAAACTTTATTTAAAATTTCAAAAATTTATGCATAATAAATTTAATTTTAATTTTATTAATAGATTTTAAAAAGGGAACCGATAAACTAATTAGTTATCTCGTTTTAAATTAACCCTCAACAAAATCGCCCATTCAATCTTTTTTATAAAAATTCACCTTTAATTGAATTAGAATGATATATTTTAAAGATGGATTCTAGATACAAATTATACTAGACTCGTTTTAAATTAACCCTCAACAAAATCGCCCATTCAATCTTTTTTATAAAAATTCACCTTTAATTGAATTAGAATGATATATTTTAAAGATGGATTCTAGATACAAATTATACTAGACTTTGTACTTATATTTTTTTGATACATTTTGATACAAATATATATGTGTGTGAGAGAGACATAGAAAATGAAAAATGTTAAAGTTTCTATCATTTTGAGTTTTTTAACATGATATAAATATTGAATTGGGTATGTGCACGAAGTTGGTGGAGGATAAAGTGGCAGTGGACTAAGAAGAAACACACACCCACAGGAATGTGTGTGTGTTTCTAGGAACGTGCATGTGTTCTTGATGTAATAGGTTCGAAAAATCTCAAACCTCCACACAAAGAGACACATAGGCACATTCCCATGAACATGTGCTCTTTCTCAAGAAGGAATGTGTGTTCCTGAGAAAAATGTGTTCAGGAACACGCACACATTCCTAAGCAAATTGAAATTAAAATAGCACACACATTTTAGGAATGTGCATGCACTCCTAAAGAACGTCTGTGTTATTACAAATGGGAATGTGTTCAAATTCCTTTTAACATAGAATCTCTCTCTCTCTCTCTCT
>JASDQU010314689.1:0-13423 GCA_032191745.1 Picea mariana
CATGCAGTCTAGATTTAACTTTGTTGGTGTGAGTTGTTCTGCCATGTCGGATGTGTCTAGTAGAGGTGGAAAGTAGGGCCGAAGGTGATCCACATTGAACACTGGGTGCAGACCAAGGAATGGTGGAATGCTGAGCTCAAAGGCATTTTCCCCTACAGCCTTGGTGAGGGTGTACGACCCATATCGAAGCGGACGAAGCTTGCGGTGGGGTCTAGCGAGGTGCTCCTTTTGCAAATGCAGCCACACTTTGTCTTCCACTTGGAAGTTGTGTGGCACCCAATGTTGATCATGTCGTTTCTTGTACTTAGCATTGGCTCTGTCCAAGATGTCATGAACCTGTTGGCAGATGTGTTGAATGTGCTCAATGAAGTTGTTTTCCTTATCCGCCTCAAACTGGACATGGGCTGAATCTTCCTGAGTAGCCACAAATGGCATGGCTATGTCAATGGGACATAGTGGCTGGAATGCCAAGCCCACTTGAAAGGGGATGTGGCTAGTTGAGCTATAGAGAGCCCGGTTGTAGCTGTGTTGTACATAGGGGAGGCTCTCATCCCATGTGCGTGGATGCTTTGAATTGTACATGCGTAGAATGTGTACGACCATCCGGTTGACGACCTTTGTCTGGCCATCAGTTTGCGGATGGAAAGCTGTGGACTTGGTGAGCTTGGTGTCCAACATCGACCAGAGGCTAGACCAAAATTTACTGAGGAACCTACTGTCCCGATCTAAGATGATAGACTGTGTTATCCCAAAGTGTACCCACACTCGTTCAAAGAAGAGTTTAGCAGTGGCTTCTGCTGTGATATTCTTCTTGTAGGCCATCATAATGGACATCTTCGAGAATCGATCGACGACCACAAAAACACAGTCATTGCCATGCTTAGTAGAAGGAAGGCCCGACATGTAATCCATAGAGATGGATTCCCACGGTCAACTGGGGGTAGGAAGCAGAGTATTGAGGCCTTGCTTCTTGATGGTCGGTTTGGCAATGGCGCAAGTAGTGCAGGACTAAATGTACTTCCCGACATCTTGTTGAAGGTTTGGCCAATATAAATACTTTTGCAGTACTCCCATGGTTTTCTCAACCCCGAAATGCCCAGTGACTCGACTCTAGTGTGCCTCCCAAATCATCTTGGAACGCTCACTTGAAGGAACACAAAGGTATCCCAAGTGACAAAGCAGGGCATCCTGGAGGTGAAAATTGGGAACTTGCTTACCCTCCAAGAGTGTATTGTATGTGTGGACGAATTCTGGATCACTTGTGTAGAGAAGCGGTCAATCGGAAGTCTCGTGCCCACAAGAGTTGAGCACAGTGGTTAGCACCACAATGGGTGGTCGATTGAGGCAGTCTGCAACATTATTGGTTCTGCCTTTTTTGTACTTAATGTTCAAATGAAATTGTTGCAGGTATGTGGACCACTTCTGATGGTGATCGTTCTGCAACTTCCCTTGTGTCTATATGAACTGTAGGGGTCGGTGGTCTTTGTGGATGACCGTTTCCTTTCCCAAAATGTAATGCTTCCATTGTCGATAAGCCTGCACAATGGAATACATTTCTTTGTCATAAGTGGGATACTTCCGGACTGTGTCGGAAAATGTCTCACTTTGTTATGCCACTAGATGCCCATGTTGAGTAAGGATTGCCCCAATAGCATAGTCAGAGGCATCTGTCTCGATCTCAAATGGTTGTTGCAAGTCTGGTAATGTGAGCAATGGTGTAGAGCAGAGGCGATGTTTCAACTCCCTGAACGCCTTCTGTTGAGATTCAGACCAAAATGATTTTTCTTTAGCTCCTCCCTTGGTGACTTGACTCAAGGGCCAAGTGATATGAGAGAATCCCAACACAAACCTACAGTAGAAATTGGCAAGACCTAAAAAGCTGTGGAGCTCTGTTAGGGTGGCTGGGGCTGGCCAATCCTGAATGACTTGGATCTTTGTTGGATCCACATGCACCCCCCGCTCATCAATAATGTATCCCAAATACTGAACCTGGGTTATGACAAAAGTTCATTTCTCCAAATTGGCACACAACTTGTGTTGCCGCAGTGTTTGGAGGACCTGTCGGATATGGTGGAGGTGCTCTTCCCAAGTCTGGCTGAAGATCAGAATGTCATCCAAGTACACCACTACAAATGAGTTGGTGAATGGCCGCAGGATGTCGTCCATTAACCTCATGAAGGTTGCAGGGGAATTCATCAACCCGAAAGGCATGACCAACCATTCTAGTGGGGAGACTGTTACCTCACTTTTCTAGTATCATCCATCCATCCTGCTTGGATAACAAGCAACTGACTTATCACAACCATAATGAAGACTGAAACAATATTGTTGATTAAGTTAACCATTCTTCTAAATTCAAAAACTCTGTCATCCATTGTTGCAGTAGCCAACCATATTCCACGTATTAGTAATAAACTGAACAACAAAACAAATATACAAATGTGAAAGAGAATGAACCATCAACATATTTTAGCTTCTTTACAGGAACACCATCAACCAAAGAACCTATTCTGCTTTCAGTCGTATGCTATATATATCTGGATTTTGGATATTAACATTAGCTAGCATGTTCCCTGTAGTGAAAATTTTCAAATTAGTCTTCATCCGATGAGCTCTCACAATAAACTCAATCCCATCCTTGAAGAGATGATACTTATTATGTTCCTTGTAGAAAATGGCCTTCCTATCATACATGTATGGAATTCCCAAAACCATCCTACAAATGTCAAGTGGAACCACGTATAACTCTACCTCATCAATGAAACTGGATGTGATCATGAACCGTAACTTGCATTGTTTAGTTACCTATACCTAAGCATTATCACAAATCCAACCCAAAGGATACGGTCTCAGATGGGGTCTAGTTTCCAATCCCAAACTCTGGACAACTTTCTATGAAATAAGATTCACTTGTGATACACTATCAATAAGTGTATCAATCTTAGTGTTCTTTGAGATAAATCATAAATGAAACAATTATTTTATTTTCCTTCCATCGGGGATCACTTTAGACTTTGCAAAAGAAGTACGCGAACTGAAACTTGAAAAATAAGATTTACCTTTGATTCCCATAGTTGCAACCTTAGTTTCATCCTTATAATCTGATCCAAGATCCTGAACTATGGTCATGGTATTCTTTTTATACTTTCTAAGTTGAGTCCATTTTGGCTTTAACTCTGAATGCAACTTCCAACACTTTTTCTCCTCATGTCCTTTCTTCTCGCAATGAGAACATGCATTCTTCTTCTTTTCTTTACCCTTCGACTGTTTCTCAAAGAAAAGAATGCCTCTTCAGTACTTAAAGGATTTGGATTAGAAGAATCCCTGTCTTTTGTTGAATCCATTTCTTGTTTTCGAAATGCACGCTTCAAACCAATCTCAGGAATGTACTCTTCAAATGATCCTTTGCCAAGCTTAGATCTGGACCACCGTAAGTATTCAATTGCAAATAAACGTCGAGACCAAATCTGATACCACATTATCTAAACATACCAAACGAGTTCTCACACCAACTTGAACCAAAATATCAACAAGCTATGATATCAATTCAGCCCAAAGAATCCTTAGATGTCAATACACACACATCGGACCAGATTCGGGAAATTGAAGATCACTTGACTATTTGTAAAATATCATGTGTATGTATTACTTTTCCATAAACCCATAGACTGATGAATAACTTGTATTGTAAATGAGATAATAAATCAGAAAATAAAAGAACTCAAATTGCACAAGTAAATGACATACATCACTACATCTTCAAAGTCCCTTTAAATAGCATGATTGTTCTTCATCATCTTAAAATTCCAAATTACATTACAATATAGGCTTACAAAACACAATTTTAAAGACACTTCGAAAATATGTTGCTCAAATGCAAAAACATAGTCAATTGTTGAATTACTGGCAAAATATCGTGCAAAATTGATATAAAATACTTGAAATTCCATCAAGGTACCCCTCGACACGCTTTACGATGTTACCTAAAGTTCCTTGTACCCTTGGCATGCATTATGAGGCAAGAAAATTGAATTGATTGTGTGTGTCTTGTCTTGGGGTGTGCGCCATTAAATAGGGCTCACTTCTTAACCAAATTCCAGAATTAGTGGATAGCCTTTAATTACAAGTTGTTGGGTTCTTGTAACCAAACCTGAACTATAGAGGAATTGGTTAAAACTTAGATCTATATGTGGTAGGTCGAGGCTTCGAGCCCCACTGACCACCACATACCTCAGTGTTTTGTTATTTGTTTGACATATGGTTAAACCATATGATATATATATCATAAACGTCGAACCTTCCTGCGTGAATCTTGGAAACCATATGTTAGATGGTTATATTGTGGAGATAGCCCCTTCCATGAATGGTATGGTTCATGTGGTTATGTAACAAGATCAAGGGCCAAGGGTTGAGGACTTAGGCCCTCGGGCCTTTGGCCACCCATTGCAACTTAATATGAACTCTAAGTAAATTTGTCACATAGTTATCAAGTAACATGTGGTGATGCATTGGTAGAGTGGGATTTGTGAAGACTTTGGTGGCTATGGAGGTCACGGGGTCGAACCCTGTTGAATCCATAACTTTTGATATTCACTAGCTAATATTGGCCAATGAGGGGTTGCCACATGGCAACCTCTCATTGGTTCTTCCAACTCAACATGTCAAATTAGGATTGCACCAATTATCTTCCACTTGTCAACTGACGATCGATCCGCTTGTACCTCGTCCAATCAACTTCCAAGTAGGTTCCACGTGTCACCCTTACAGTGGTGACACATGTCACCTTTTTGTTTGTCGTGTACTTTGACATTTGACCTGGGTTGACTAGAACTTTGACAACTCGTAACTTTTACATACAAACTTCGTTTGTCGAACCGTTTGCACCGTTGGAAATATGACGACGAGCTCTTTAAAATGATGTCATTTTTTAGACGATTTTGGATGGTCAACTTTTGAGCATTTATGGATTCACTGGGACCTTTGTGAGCATTCTGGATCCTCCTAGACCTCTGTGAGCGTTTCCTAGATCTTTCTAGATCATATGGTGTGATCACATAACCTAGAGCGAGGCTAGATAGGTCATATTCTAAATCATAGTAGAAAGGTGTGAAGCATAGTAGAGATTAATACAAATTCGATTTAAGTCATTTAATTTACGAAATTGTGTTTAATAAATTAAAAGAGTCGAAGGTTAAAACCTAATACAAATTTAAATTCGGTTTGGAAATAAAACTTATAAAGAAAAATTTCAACAAAAAATTTGGTTCACAGTAAATTCACCTAGGGAACGATTAAAAAGCTTCCAGTAGGTGCATCACCTAGGGAACGATTCAAAAGATCGTAGTACGCGCATCATGTATGTAGAAAAAATAGTGATGTGCAACCTAATCACTCTCCAAATATCCCAAGAGGGGCTCCCAACATACACGAGCACCCAATAGGTAATCCCATGGGAGGCACAATAGTTTTAGGTAAAGACATAAATGTAGATATTCTTGACATGCATTTTCTTGCACATAAGCTAGTGTGGAGAGATGTACCTGATAGTTAGGCTAGAAGTGGGGGAAAATGTGTAGTTGTTGAAAAACCATAAATTCTTGGAACCTCTTGACAATGGAAAAAGTGTGTTCTTCCTAAGAAGTGTAGTTATGCATGTGTACGAAACACCATGTACACATGAGGGTGAGAGGTGAATCTAGCATATGAAAGTACCTAACATATTAGGAGGTAGAGTTAAGTGCAAATGCATGAAACATGGGAGGCAACCTAGATCATGGGGGAGGTTCAATAAGCATGGGAAAATATGTATAAGTATCACAAGAAGACAAATAGTGCAATCACAAAGTAGGAAAACATGTCTATACAAACTAAGGTAGAGGCTTGTGTGCACGAGGAGTAGAGACCAATGTAATGAATCATCGAGTTCATAAATTGAATATCCAAAATAAATAGGATAAGTTAAAAGAACCCATATGGATTAAAACACTATATTGAATGTATTATATGGATTGATTGATGATAGATAGATATTTATAATAGCATGTGACATTGTGTATAAGTATACACCAAATGATCACATACTTGAAAGACATATATTTTCGACATGTGACCTTTGATGATGATGACAATGATGATTATAGGTGTATTTATGTTTGTTATATTTCCAGCCCCTTCAAAGATGCTTGTCCTCAAAGCACAATATGGGGAAAAGCTACCTCTCTATTCTTACATGTAACTATTTCAGTTGATGCTTTATCCCTGGTGTTTTCATGGTTGAAGAAACAAAATGGTAAGCTCTTCAAGTATTGAACATAATTGTCACATTGTGAAAGGATCAATCCACCCTAATTCAATCTTTGTAAAACTTATTTTTGTGTTTCTAAGTAGGGTGTTGATATTGTCTCCACTCTATTTCATAGTTTGATTCTTTTGAATTTTTGAAAAATGTCACACACACACACACACATTGATTTTGTTCTTGGTTAGTTCTTTGAGACATATGATGACCCTTATAGTTTGGATTATGATAAGGCTTTGTTCTATCTTGTGTCTTGATTTTTATTCTAGGACATTCAACATCTATCGCTTCTCATGAGTTATTGGTTGATAACATTTCAGGATAAGCATTGTCTAAATTGTGGTGTCAATGGGATTTGTATTGGTTCCTTTGTCCATGGTTTGGATTTCAATTTTTGATGACTTCCCTAGTTCAACTAGATCATTCATGGTTTCTTTATCGATCAATGATTATTTTTTGACAAACTAATATAATTTTTCCTGTTGTGTTTTATTCTCATCTTTTAACTTCTTTATTTGTGCAATCAAAATTTGACAAGATTCCTTTTGCAAGAAAGTTCATCATTTTCTAACTTGTCAAATTTCTTTTTGAGGTCTTGATTCTCTAGTTTCTCATCTTTTAACCTTTTGATATGTTCAAGCTACCACTAATTACGATTTCTTATTCAAGAATTTTCTTCCTCTTTCTCTAATAATCTTTTATCAAACTTTTGTAATGTTTCCTATCTACTAAAATGTCACTAAAACTACTTTTGAAATGTCACTAAAGTGATGTTTAAATTTTTGCTTTAGAGATCTTTAAAATGATGCTTTTGAGACATTACTCTAAAATTTCACTATATGATATTTGTATTGGATTGCTAATAAAATCAAGTGAGTTCAACTTACAACATGCAATTCACCTAAAAACATTGCTTAGACATTGTAAACTTCATTTTTAGACCTCAAATGCAGTTGCAAAATTTTAAACATAGAGATGATAAATGATTAATTAATGCAAAACATATACTTACCTTGAAATTAGTTAAGGTGTTCATGATCTGAACACTCTAATACTGAGATAGATTCTCCAATGTTCATTGGCCTGCTATCATATGTTTCATTGCTTCACAAATTTGCACAAACATACTTTGAGTGTTTTACTCTCTCAGCCAAAAGGAGGAAAATTGGCCTTTGTGTCAAGAGTAAATAATTTTATATCATGAATTCTCTACCAATAATCAATGTCTAACTCTTATTTAAGGATTAATGAACTCTTCACTGAGAGTTCTTTTTTAAATCTCTAATAAGAGTTGGCTTAACTCAACCAAAATCTTGGTTGAGAGTTATACAAGCTTGTTGATACATTTTCCCTTCCTTTACTTAAAAAATGAATTTCCCATGTGACCCCTTTAACAATTAGTCATGCAAATGCACGTGATGATGCCTTGCCAAAGATCCTAGCCACCCGCATCCTGCATTGTGTATATGTTAAGTCCATGTGAATGCGGAGAAACCCCTAGTGAACTTTGTGATGGTCCCAATCTTCCCGCAACCCGCATCCCCGCAACCCGCATTCTTGCAACCCACATTCTCATACTTAGAACATTTTTTTATTTCCTCAAATCTCATGTTGAAGGGTGACACTCGACATTCCTCCTGCATACACTCTCCTCCCACATCCCACACTTTGCATGATACTTTTGCTCCCTGTTCCCACACTCCACATGGCCACACACCATGTTCCATGTATGACATGATTTGTGGTTTCAAGGTAATTATAACATATCCATTACATATCTCTCACACAACAAAAACAACCGGTTTTAATTAATGAGGATTAATTCTCACACATTTCCCTTGAGGCCTTGTGTACACAAATCACAATTACCATTTAATGAGCGACATGCACCAAGTGTACAAGGGGGAAAATTTGAATAGTAGATTGAGCCCTAATTTATTATTAGAAGGGCACCTATTGGACGCAAAATTTTATTTATACACGTAATCCTCACACTTACCTAAGCACATTGAAAGTGGAAAAGATGGCAAACAAGAAAAGGAGAGAAACTTTTGTGGAGATACAGTGAATTCATTGGGCCAAGAAAGCAAGGAATTTCAATGGTCTATTGTGTATAAGTCGTATTTTGAGATTTCTCCTAATGACAAACTTTAAAAAAAAGTCTGGACTTCAAGGGTGGCTAAGGATGGTTGCATACTTGAAGTATTTGGTTTTAGAGAACTAGTAGCATGGTGTTCCTGAAGATTTGATTCTAAGCACCAATTGACTGAGGTAAAGGAGATTAGAAGAACTTTTATCCTTTTGATGCCCAATACATTTAGAAGGATGTTGCAACTTCTAAAACCGAACACGACCCTCAATATTTCTAAGGCAATTTCCTTCCTAAACACTCAGTGTGGTGTAGTGAATCTACTGATGGAGTTTTTGGTCCAACCTCCCATCGAACCCTCGGGCCCTGGAGAAATTAATATATGCATGTTGTCTCAGCCATATGAAGAGTTTGTGTGGCTTGTTGCATGTCTGGTCAACCAAGACTCAATGACTTACATTCTCATATATGTTTTACATGTCCTTCACTACTCGATACAAGTAAGGGTCATTTTCAATTGGGCCTAGATGATTTCAAATGAGATTTCCCACCAATTGTCAAACTACATTCAGACTAAGAGGTTCTACATGACCTCTTACTTGGCTCTTGCATTGATTTACTTTAATACATTCGAGAGCATTCCCCTAAGGGACAGTGTCGATTTTGATGAAGATCTTGCTCAATTTTGGTACCCCTCATTATGGAAGCATAATGAATTGTTTCATTTTTACCAAATCCAAGATTCCTTTGTCAAGGAATGCATAAGTATACTTACCAAAATTGAGCCCACTAGGGTGACAAGATCATCCATGGACTTTCTCACGGGGAAGGGAATATGTGTGTTGGAGGAACAATTTACATACATAAGGCTATTTGGTTTTGAAGTGAATCCCCTTCTTCTTCCCCTTTTTTCTATGACAAGTTCTTTATTTATGAGTTGTGTAGACAATATGAGACATGGTCCTTGTTCTTTAACAAGAAGAGGAAATGGCAATTTATTCCTATGCCCTTCAAGATTGTCGATATCACTGTAAAGAGTTCATCAAGCCTAACCGAGATAGAAAGGTTCTTTGAACCTTTTAACATGAAAGAAGATGAATCCCGTAGTGGTTTTGATCTTGAAGGCATTTTCACCAATCATATGGTTTCTATTGGTGACGCCTCAATTTTTAATCAGGTGGAAGAAATTACAGAAGGAGGTGATGACAATGAAGACATTCACATCGAATCCAAGGTGATAGCCATGCCAATCAAAACTACTCCCAAAAAGAAGAAGCAAACCACCTGCGATGATTCACATCCAAGGGAAAGTTCAAATATAGGTGCAATAGAGATCCATCTCCATGAGAAAAGCAAGAAGATGAAGCATAAACAAGGGGGTAGATCTACAACCAATACCAAATGTGGTGTGGTTCATCACCCCCATAAGAGTTCCTCTTCGAGACATTAGAATTAGAAAATTAATGTTGTTGAAAGATAGAGTAATCAGGGATGTGCGGGTGATGGAGATGATGGGGATCCTCCTCAATACCAATTGGAGATAACACATGTTGTTATGTCTGTGCCCAAGAGGAAGAGAAATCCAGATGTCAACAATTCTCAACACCCTGAGGGTTTGGAAATGAAATCAACAAACATGGAAGTTGACGAAGTTAATGATATGTTTGCATGGGCCACAATACAAATAACAAAAAGTAAGTTGATAGCAGAGGAGTTGGCCTGAGAGGGGCCAACAATTTTTGAAGAAGAGTTTGTGACTTTTCACCATGCCAAGTATGATAAGAATCCCAACAAACTATGATTGAAAGGGTCAACCTAAAGGACAAAAGCGTAATAGTGAAATGGAGTTCTAAAATCAAATTCAAAGGTTCAAGGCCCTCATGGATCCTCGGGTTTCATTGAGTGATCCGGATTATTTTCGGCACGAAATGAGATCGGAGATATAATAAAAAAATGCACAGAGATATCGCAGATATTTAATAATATAACAAAAATATATCCGAGATGCAACCATAAACATAGAGATACAATAATACACGATTTCTATTAATGAAAGAAATGTACAGAGACTGTAAAAATACAGAGTGAAAGACTCGCTGGAATGGTGGCAACTTATCTCTGAGAAGAGATGTGATGGCTACTCGCATTCGCAAGAACATGATTACAATGAGGCTCTGAAGGCCTTTTTACAATAAACAGGAATGCCAAAAGTTCTATACATCCAAAAACCTAACCCTAGGAGATGAAGCACCAAAATTCATGTGGGCCCTGTTTGGGTAAGTGAGTACATCAACTTCCTGGGGTCGTAACTTTTGCATACGATCTTCGTTTTAGGCGTGTGATAGCTCATTGGAAAGATATTGTCGAGGATATTTATTTTGGGGGCTCAATCATGCCTTTGGCTATCATTGAGAACCTTGATCTCGAAAAACCTTCATTTGGGCCCTCAAAATGGCCCTGGAAGTTAAAAACTGCTAAAAATAGTAAATTGTCAAAATTGTCATAAAACTGTTTTGAGCCAGTTGGAAAAGGTGGGTGGCCACTGGATCATTGAGCCACTGATGACACATTAGCCCACTCATTAACATAGCAGGAATTAGAGAATGCTAGATTGAAGAAATAGGTAAGGGAGGGAGCTCAAAGTTGCCCTTACCCTGAAGTCATTATTTGTTGAGCCCTTATCTATAATAGTCTAGGATGAGTTCCCCGAACAAGTGACCGAATCAAGTTCTAAGGTCACTGGGGCTGCTAAGCTGTTGATGGGTGTTAGGAAATATGTTGTTGAAAACATCAACAGAAGGCTTGAGATAATCATGGAAGCTCTAGAGATTGCCATAGAAATAAGTGTAATATGACACTACTAGTATGGGATGTTAACTATTGAGAAATTGTGATGGTAGTGTTATTGTATTAAATTAAAAAAAATAATAATAAGTTTGTAAAATTCATATTTTTAGTTTAATAGATTTTATTTTGTAAAATTCATATTTTTAGTTTAATAGATTTTAGTTAATATGAATTAAATCCTTTAGGTTGATCAATGTTTTTGAGTAAATTAATAAATATATAAATTTAATTAAATTGATAAAAATGTTGATTATAAAAATTTATTTTTATAGTATTAATTTATTTTTAAATAATTCAAATAACTATAATTTAGAAAATTTAAATATTAATCTTTTTAAATAATTTAAATAACTATAATTTAAAAAATTTAATAAAAATATAAATTTAAAAAATTATTGAAAATTTTACTTATAAAATTTTATTTATTTTTAAAATATTAAACTCTTTTTAAATAATTCACATAATCGTAAGTTAAATACAAAATAAATAAATAAAAACTACAAAATTGAATTGCATATGGGCTAAGGCTACATGATATATAACTATATCTTGTAGACAAAAGAAACACAACACCGTGTAAGCATTGAAAAACAAACTCTACAATCCTTTAGCACCTACATGTCAGCTAAATGATGAGAAAGACATTACATTATTACTTTCTTATAAGGTTTCCAAAAAAGTCTTTTTAATCTCTTTAAATGTTTATAAATTATAAATTTAGAGAAGAAATTATTTTATGTGGTTTTTTTTTATGTTTTTTGGGAATATTTGTTTAAATTTGGCAAGAAATTGTTAGATTTGTAGATTTTTGAGTGATAATTTTCTTATTATCTGAGTACTTCAAGAATTTTTCACCATGCTGAATTTATTTCTGCATTCAGAAATTGATTTTTTGTATTCAGAAATGGATTTTTTGTTGGTTAAAATCCATTTCTGAATGCAGAAATGAATTCAGCATGCTATAAAACCTTTAAAACACTAGAATTATAAAGGAATAATCACTCAAAAATCTCACAAAATAGAAAATCAAAATTCACTCCTAAACAGTTTTAGGAATTTTCCATAATATGATGGGCTAAAATACCCTCTTAAACTTAGAACATGGAGAAACCATGATCATAAATTTGGAAGCCTTCAAAGACCCTCAATAGAAACCATAATCTTAAACTTGAATCATATAAAATTATGACAAGCCAATATTTTTATGTAAATTTCTATGTGAAAAAAACATTTCATAGAACAGTTAAACAACGCCAAATCAGGATGACCTCTGTTACAAGCAGGTAGCAAACCCAGCAAACCTACTCTGTCCGATGTTGCTGGAAAGGAAAAACGTTTTCTACACACTGAAACAGTTTGCAGAAAAGGGAAAACGTTTTCTACAGACTGAAACAGACTCTGTCCGTGACTGTATGTGGTCTGCAGCACCCCCTGAAACTTTTATGGGCGAATGTTTGTCCATTGGTGAATCTTTTAAATATATTAAACAGTCCCATTCAGCTTTAGTAACCTGAAGATTTTGATGCAGAGCGTTGCACAGGAAGGAAATCGGAAATTATAGTTTGCAGCTTTGGTATTATGTTCTAGTACTACCAGTTGGGTATCTTTTTCCATGTTCACATCTATTTCTTTTCCTGGTTATGTCCTGTCATTGATGGAGGCTATCTTGGACAGGGAAGTGGAGTAGGTGTTATGTGATTAAGCTTCTGCCTTCCCCATTTTCCATGTCTAAAGTCTGTCCACTCTCTGTTGTCATGGCTTGCATCTTTGTCAGACAAAAGCAACAGTCATGCACCTTTTGAATCACGACGATCTCAACCTTAAGCCATCCCTCTGACATATGGATTCGAATAATCCTGAATCACGGTTTCAACCTTCAGCCATCCCTCTGACGTATGGATACGAACAATTAACAGGCTACAGGCTTTTCATAACTGGTAATCGAAACATTCCATTTCCATTCATTTATGATGGAATTATACGAATACGAACAATCAACAGTCTACAGGCTTCTCATAAATGGTAATCAAAACATTCCACTTCCATTCATTTATGTTGGAAGTATACGAAAGAAGATGTCACAGTTTTAGTATTTCCATTTGCATTCATTTATGTTGGAGTTATACGAAAGGAGATGCCACATTTTTAATGGATTCAATGACTTTTGCCTAGGGTTTATCGAGGTTTTG
>JASDQU010314693.1:0-13423 GCA_032191745.1 Picea mariana
AACTAGAGGAAACTATGCTTGAGGTAGGTGGTTTCATTTTTACACAAGCTTGAACCAGAGGAAACTATGCTTGAGGTAGGTGGTTTCATTTTTACACAAGCTTGAACCATAGAAAACTATGCTTGAACTTCCCAACACATAACAAATATATGGTCAGTACTTAGCCCCCGGCTTAAGAAGCTAGCAACTCAACTTCAGCATGAAGTCCAGAGGTTGAAAGCACTACCCCCCAAGCTTCATTTCTTCCAGCTGCAAAGGCAGATGAAAAGAAGCTTCAAATACTAGACAAAGGACTTGACTCAAACAAAGAGAGGGAATAAATCTATTTCATTTTTTAACAAGCTTTCCACAGAGAAGAAAAAACTATGCTCGAGAATCCAGGATCAATCCCTAGACCTTTGTTTCATTTTTTAACGAGCTTGACATAGAAACATGAACTATGCTCGTAACCTTTGTTTCATTTTTTAACGAGGTTGCTATAGGGAAGCAAAAAACTATCCTCATAACTGGTTTCATTTTTTAACGAGCTTGAAATAAGAAAACCATGCTCAAAGATGATTTCTTGATCATAGCTTCCAAGAGGACAACGCCCTGGAAGGACACCATGTCAAGGGACAAAACTCGGTCATGGATTCCAAGAGATCTTTTCTTGATGGAAGAAACACACTCTGGAAGGAACACATGTCGAGGGCCACGATAGGGGTAAGAAGATCAAACTCTAAAGACCCTATCAAAGAGATAACCATGTCAACTACCAGATCTAGGTCATCAGAAGCTGAAGTAATGAGAGACAACACCATATAATTAACATGTGGTGGGGGCGATACCATCTGCATATAAGAACCATTTAGGGAGGTAATCCAGCCAAGACCGATGAATGAAAGTTGATTAATAATCATCATTCTTCCATCGTAAGGGAAATATATCACATGAAAAAGAGTGGACACAATATCTTTCATGGCATAGACATAATCCCGAACAAGGAGTAAAGAAAAATCCAAGGGGTCTTGGACTACCATGACATCAATAAATAAATTTTTCCCTCCCATAGTTACAGGAAACTTAGGAAGGGTCCCTAAAGGTTGACTGGTTCTTCTGTTAAAAGCTAACAAATTCTGCGTAACTAGGGCAAGCTGAGGACAACTCAAAGAATGGAAAGCAAAAGAGGACAAAATGCTAACGGATGCACCTTCATCTATCAACGTCTGAGGAACGTCCCGACCAAAAATTTTCACTGTAATCTGGAAAGGAATGTGAGAAGGAAGATGAGGTTCAGTTAGCACACCCCAATCAAAATAGATGGCCTCATTACTTGGAGGGGGTTCCACGGGAGAATGAGGAATCCCCCCTGACACGATAGAGTCTGTATCAATGAGAAAAAAATGGGAAGTATCGGGTTTACTCTCGAGCGAGAGAGTAGGATCGACCGATGACAAGATTGGATCGACCACTTGGGTTGAATTCTCCAAGGGGAGAATGGGGTCGATGCTTGGAAAAGAATCGAATGCTTGGGTTTCACTCTCTAATAGGAGAGTGGGATCGACCGAGGATGGGATCGGATCAACGACTTGGTCTACTGGTTCAACTAAGGACATGATCATATTGACCACTTGATCAATTGGACTGACTGATGGAGGAACCAGATTGATCATTCCATCAACTACAGGTGGGTTGAGAGAAAGCTTGCAATAAGCAACTGGACGTTGAGGCGGTGAAACAATCATGTATTCCAGTAATTTCGAGGCTTCTTCCCTATGAGGGAAAAGGTGAGTTAGATGATTCCCTTTGCATAACATACACGGGAACTTAGCTCTACTTTTATTCTTCCCAATGGTATCTTGACTAATTGACGTGAGGTCATCAACATGTTGTTCAGAGGTTGACGACATGGGTTGGCGAGGGTGTGTAGACCATGCTTCTATAACTTTGGATAGACTAGGGAAATCCTTAAGAAGATGGATACCCTTGCAAATCCTACAATGGTGCTTGGGCTTACGGGTTGTTCCACTGATGTTGACATCGTCAACACTCCCAACATGATTAACGGTAACTTGTTGTTTTCCAACATGTCTGTCAGTGGTTGGAAGTTTGGATCCTTGCTTATTTTTCTTTTTCTTCTTCTTCCTTTTCTTCTTCTTCTTATTCACCGAGTTACTAGCTTGGGAGATTTCACTTGGCGAAGAAGATGAAATGGAAGAAGACCTTGGAAGTGAAGAAGGCGAAGAAGATCTTACTGGTGAAGACATTGAAGAATCAACATGGGGTTGATGTTCTTGGGGGGAATTTCTTACGAATGAAGAACTTACTGCATTTGGGATTACCTGAGTGGAAAACATCCATATCGGTAATCCAATTGTGAGACCCGGAAGGCTCAAAGTAGCGATGTGGGGAGGACCAATGTTTCCATAAGAAGGAAAAAAAAAGGTTCCCCTGTAGTAGGGGTTCCTTCATTGGTCATATCGAGAACTGACACCATTAAAACAAAGATCCAACCTATAGGTTTCTAGGGAAAACAAGCAACACATGCTAAAAATCTAGGAAGCAAGCAAACAAACAAAACCTTCTCACAATGAGCACACTAGTTCATGATGAAATCCAACGTCGCGGGAACAAAGTAATAAAGGGATAAGATAGAGAAGGTGGAAAATTTACGTTGACGACCTGCAAAACAGACTTACACCCCTGGTGCAAGCTCCCACACATAAACATGGGTATACCCTCCAAGGAGCCCAAGTGAGTTTGGCCAGTGTTGATTCCAGGTACTGTGAAGACTTGCCCCTCTATAGTCACCTTGTGTAAAGACCCTAAAGAGATAGGCCACTGAGGTTACCAATCACTACAGTGATGCATGGGGAAATAGTCGACAGTCTGATCCACATGCAAGGGCAGGGTATCTAGCCCAAAATCAACCTGAAAGGCTTCCACTCATCATTGTGGGTATACCTCTCAAGAGACCCCCATAATACATGCAATATTTACACCAAGACTAACAAAGAAGGGTGAGTAACTCTTCCAGCCTCAATGTGACCTCGTGATTGACCCTTGTGTTAGAAGGGCTTCCTAGGACAAAATGTAATAAGTGGATTTCATTGCTCCCTAATGCAAGATTCTATGTTTGTTTGCAGCTTTGGAAAGTTATCTTTCACACCTATTCCAAAGCCCTACAACTAATCTAATGTAGGTTTTCTACCATAAAGTATAAAAAATGTCTAATCAATTTTTTATAAGCACTTTATTTTATGGCTGTTGTTATTCAAGAGGAAAATGGTGTGAACAATATGGTGTTTTGACCGACTCGAAAGTTATGCAAAGAGATGAAGATGCAATCTTTTCATTTTGATGAAAGCTATGCTACGAGAAGGAGAAAACATTTATCATTCCTAGATGCACAATGTCCCAAAATTTACTAAACTCATCAATATAAATATTTTCAAGAAATGAGACAAATAGACTGTACACCAATACATGAATCACGGCCCCCAAAAATCATGCAATTTCACTACTTCAAATGCAAATATGCCCCCAATCTAATGCAAAGAAAGAAATAAGATTTTTGTTACAAAGATAGCTAAAAGAAATAGCAAATCACTTCAAAAAAAAAACAACCCAAATAAAGTTTCTCTTTTACCATGAGTTATTCAGAAAAAAGAAGTGTTCTTTTCACTAAACAATTCTAAAGAAAAACAAGCCTTTGTAACTAAAAGACACTCAAAGGAAGAGATAAAATCTTTCAAAAGAAAACAAAGAAACAATAAGGAAAAGATGGCTAAAAGGAGTTTCAAAGTTGTCAAGTAGATTGAAAAGATATCTTAATCAAACCCAAAAATTCATCCCAAAACCAAATCCAAGGTTTGGGTAAGGAAAAAAAAACCATAAAAAATCAAAGTCTTCACGATTTCCGCGGGCTGTAGACTAACGTAGCACGGAAATCCCTGATCGCCGCAGGCCAGATATGGGTAGGGTGTGGAGTTTCCGCACTTTTCTAAACAGGTAGGGTACAAAAACCGTAAGTCGCTGCACTGTCTCTCAAAGTCGGGCACGGAAATCAAACAAAAAATGAAAAAAATAAAAATTAGGAAGGTTTTTCCAGTGTGGTTTAATAGTCAGAGAGTCAAGCTATATCTACCAGTGACTCATAAAACAAAATCCAAGAAATCAAAGCAAGAAAACAAGGAAAACTAGGAAAACATTATGTTCCCCAGTGGAGTCGCCAATTTTGTTATCGGGTAAATCAGTGAATGTGGACATAGTCTAATCCCCCTTGATCCACCTAGATCTAGAACAAAACATGATAGCACATGGCACTTTCCCTAGGCTCTAATCATCAAATTTACTACCAAACAATAGACGATTGACATACCTTTAAATGTCGCTTCCTTATGTCACTCTGGTGCTCTTGTGATACTAATCCTGCAGTGAGACACAAACCAACCAAAGTGAAATAAGTAGAAATAGATTCAATGAAAACCTATGCATATGATCAAGGAATTATGCAATAAAATAAATATAATTCTATGGGAAAGAAACATTCCATTGTATTATATTAATAATAGGAAGAGAGATTACAACCGAATGCCTTGATATTGTAAGGTTCCTTCCAACAATTCCTTGCTTCCCACACACTTCTTACTCCAAGGATTCTGAGACCATGGATCTGATAGCTACTTACAATCTATCTTGACAAAGCAAAGCTCAAAGCCAACATAAATTTCCCAAGCTCAATCCAACTCAATCAAATTTAATCCCAAGCCAAGCTTACTTTCTCCATGAGAGCTCCTCTCCTTTTATAAGTTGAAGGGGATAAGGTGAGGAGTTTAGGATGATTCCACTAAATCATGAAAGTGAGTAAGATCCAAACCATTCAGAGGCCACCTCACCATAGAATCTTATCCTTCTAGAAGCATCGAAAAAATGCTCATTTTTCCCACGTACGAAGGCTTCCGCGACCCAGCTATAGTGCAGCCTACAAAAACTCCGTGCCCTAGCTATAGTGAAGCCTATGGAAATCAGGCATTTCCGCACCCTAGCTATGGGGCAGCTCACGAAAATCCTCCAAAATAGGGTTTTTACAGAGGAAAACACAACTTCTTCTCTCAGGGAAAGTTATTCTCCCTTCTTTCTTTAGGTATTCAGGCCACTGACCCTTCTGAAGGCAACATATAGGTTTACATCATTAATGATCATGAGGGTGAAGAAAATAATGTGTAACACTCGCTTGGTGGATGGGAGGCCCGACATGTAGTCCATTGAGATGGATTCCCATGGCCTGTCAGTAGTAGGAAGGGGGGTGTACAGGCCCTGTTTCGTAGTGGTTGGTTTTGCAATAACACAGGCAGTGCAGGACCTGATATACTTGCTGAGCTCCTGTCGAAGTTTCGACCAGTAGAAATGTTTTTGTAGCATCACCACTGTATTTTCGACACCAAAGTGTCTTGCCACCCGACTGTAGTGGGCTTCCCAGATCATCTTCGCTCGCTCACTTGATGGAACACATATATGGCCCAGATGACACAACAACCCATCCTGAAGATGGAAATTATCGACAACTACGTTTGCACCCAACATTTGGTAGGTGGTGGCGAAGTCAGGGTCTGTCTCATAGAGTTGGGGCCATCTAGAGGTCTCATGGCGCAATATTCTAGCACCGTGGTGAGTGTCGAGACTGTCGGTATTTTGAGGAAATCAACGAAGCGATTGGTGATTCCTATTTTATACTTGATGTTGAGGTGGAATTGCCGCAAGTATGTGGACCACTTTTGATGGTAGTCATTCTACAATTTTTCTTATGTCTGCATGAACTGCAGTGGCTTATGATCAATGTGGATGACTATCTCCTTCCCAAGAATGTAATGTCTCCACTGGCGGTAGGATTTCATAGTGGAGTACATTTCTTTGTCATAAGTAGGGTACTTACGGACAACATCTTACAGTCTCTCACTATGATAGGCCACGGGATGGCCATGCTGAGTGAGAACGATGCCCACAACATAGTTTGAAGCATCTGTCTTGTTCCCAAAGGGATGATGAAGGTCTGCTAGTGAAAGTACTGGGGATGAGCACAAGCACTGCTTCAAATCATCAAATGCTTGTTGTTGGTTCCAGTCCCATGCAAAATTCACCTTACCACCACCCTTGTTTATTTGGCTGAGGTCCCATGCAATATGGGAGAATCCCAACATGAGCCTGCAGTAGAAATTGGCAAGGCCCAAGAAGCTCTGAATCTCAGTGAGTGTGGTTGGGGCTGGCCATTCACGGATGACTTGGATCTTGGTTGGATCCACATGTACACTATGTTGATCAATGAGGTATCCTAGGTAATGGACCTTGTCCAATGTAAAGGAGCATTTTTCCAAGTTGGCATATAGCTTGTGCTGCCGTAGGGTGTGCATAACCTACTGAATATGCTGCAAGTGTTCGGCCCAAGTCTTGCTGTAAATTAGAATGTCATCTAGATACACCACTACAAAATTATTGGTGAATGGTCGCAGGATATCATCTATAATCCTCATGAAAGTGGCTGGAGCATTTGTCAAACCAAAGGGCATGACCAACCATTCAAAAAGGCCTTCCTTTGACTTGAAGGTGGTCTTCCATACATCTGTCTATTCTATCGGGACCTGGTGGTAGTCAGACTTTAGATCAATCTTACTGAAGTATTTTCCCCCCGTGAGTTGATCAAGGAGGTCGTCGATTCAGGGAATCGGGTACCCGTTTCTGACCGTGATTTTATTTAGAGCCCGATAATCAATACAGAGTCGCTAGGTTCCATCTTTCTTTTGTACCAACACAATTGGGCTCCTGCAAGGTGATGATATGGGATGGATGTTCCCCTTGTGGAGTAGTTCTTGGATCTGTCGCTTGATCTCCTCATTCTCTAACAAAGAGCGATGATAGACTAGCCCATTGGGCAGTGGTGCGCCGAGGGTCAGATCGATGGGGTGCTTGACCTGACAGTGGAGAGGTACCCCTGTAGGTGAGGAGAAGATATCTGAGTATTCTTCCACGAACTTATCTACTTGCTTATGATATGTGGAGAGGTTGGCCATGGAGACCCTGGATGTGGCTATGATCTTTCATTTATTCTCAGAGAAAATCACGAAGAAGACAAACTTCCTGGTCTAAGAGATGACCTTCCTGCATTGGTTAGCAGAGATCAAGGAAATAGCACTAGGTGGGACTGCCTCGGGTATCGTGTACAATTTCCTATTCAACGTAATAATAACATTATGAGGCCTAGACTCATATACAACATGAAGTTTCCATAAATAAAGTTGGCCCAAAAGAACATCAAAAACTTCGATAGGAAAAACATCACATAATACCTCATCTTTGAAGGGATTGATGTTGTACGACAGTTGAGACTGTTGGCTGATGCAGAGATCACTTCCTTGGCGAAGCCATCCAATGGTGTAGGGTTGTGGGTGCGGCGTTATTGGCAGGGACAGGCGCTTCATAACCTTTGCTAAGATGAGTTTCTTCTGGATACCGCTATCAACGATGAAGTGTAGCGAGGTTCCTTTTACCCACATCTGTGAATGGAAGAGGCACTTTCCTTCTTATAGCACATTTGGTTCACCAGGCTAGAGCTTGGTGGTAGCAATGATGGCACTGGGTTCCATGTCAATGATCTGTCTTCCATTTTCTGGTTCTGGCTCAGATTCAGAATTTGCATTTGATTCAAAGGCTTTCACTTTGGCCACCAGCGACTTCTTTGAGCGGCAGTCAACAGTGTTATGCCAAGGGTTCTTATGGAAGTTGCACCCCTTCCCGATATCTTTCTTTGTCTTTCTGGTGTCCTTCTTTGCTTGCAGCTTCAACTGGTTGTATGATACTTTCCATCTTTTCTCTGTCCTTTGTTCTATGTATTAGGGCCTCCCTTTCTTGGATTTTGTTTTGAGGCATTCCTAGGCCCAAATTGTCGTGTATTTTGTTTGAGCTTCTGCTCGATTTTGATGACATATCGGTAGGCTCCGCCCAAGGATGAGATGTCCAAAAATTCCATTTTGGTCTGGATGTATCTATGTAGAGGACCATGATACTTGAGCACCAGATGTCGCTCCGAATCTTTGATACCCAACTTGGTGCATAAGGTATGGAAGATATTTGAGAAATCTGGCACTGCTTGGTCTCTTTCTTGTCGCAGTGTGGTTGATTTGGTATACAGGTCGTCATAAATTCTGACAGGGTAGTATTGTTCCTTAATAGCATCCCTGAAGGATTGCCAGGTGGTCATGACTAAAAATAATGAGGGTTCCTTTGTTTCCTTTTGGTCACATAAAGTTTCCCACCAATCTTTGACATGGGGAATGACTTTGAGGAGCGCAAAAGTAATATTTTATCTATTCGAAAAGTTATGGAGAAAAAATATCCTTCTAGTAGATTCAACCACTTGTCTACAACATCTGTGTCTATCTAACCTTCAAATATAGGAACATAAAAGTTTATTTGTACCTTGAAGGGGGTGGTGCCTCCGTTTGAAGAAGATGTGTCGCCTGTTGGTAGCCGTCGAAGGATTTGTGTGAAACTATCCATCATCTCGTTCCTCTGTTGCGTGAGGGATTACTCAATCAATAGTTTGAAAGGATCTCTTGTCTCATCATATTTATTTTCTCCTTCCCTAAGAGTTCGCTTGGGCATGCGAGAGCTTTTGTCCTCAAGAGAAACAAGCTCGAGACCCAACTCTTTGTACTTCGACCTCATTGGGGACATGCATTAAGACGACAAGGAGCAGACCACTCTGATACCACTGATCCAAATTTTATGAGTAGAATGAAATGAATATAGATTATTAACAGGTGCTTAACACAAAATAACAGATATACAGTAAAAATGGTTTTCTATTCAATAATGAAATAAGCTGAAAACTGTAAAATGCAATAGAAACAAGCTTGCTGGAATGGTGGTGGCTTATCTCTGAGAAGAGATGTGACGGCTACGCTCATTTGAAAGAAGATGATTACATTGAGGATTTGAAGGTCTGTTTACAATAAGAAGTAATTTAAAAAACCCTATACATCCAAAAACCTAACCCTAGGAGATGAAGCCCCAAAAGTCATGTGGGCCCCGTTTGGGTAAGTTAGTACATCAACTTCCCAGGGTCGTAAATTTTGCATACGATCTTTGTTTTAGGTGTATTATATCCCATTGGAAAGGTATCATCGAGGAGATTAATTTTAGGTTCAATGTCGAAGGAACTTTCATATTGAAAACATGTTTTCCAAAAAAACATCATTTAGGGCCTCAAAATGGCTCCAGAAGTGAAAACTGCTAAAAATAGTAAATTACCAAAATTGCCAGAAAACTGTTTTGAGCCAGTTGGAAAAGGTGGGTGGCCACCAATATCCATCTGGATCAAATTTTCTAAATATATGATTATTTTCCTCAATTCATATCACTATCTCATATTTATGTTCTAGAAACACTTCGACGAAGCCATCGACCTTTTCAATCAATTCATCAATAGGAAGATATGTGAACGATGCATCTTTATCATTAACGAGTGTTGGCACAGGGGCAGACCCAAGATTCAATGCTTCAACAATGCACCAAAAAAACCCTAACTACCGACCCTTTCAGCAACACCTGCGAAGCAGAAGAAGTCTCACCCGAGGTAGAGGCAGGGGGGGTTGAAGGGATCAGATGTCTAAAACCGAGTTGGGACACAGATTTGTGATTACAACACTTAACATAGATCTTAACCAATAACATGAATTAGTTCTTAAACCTTATTCACATCGCAGGTTAAATCCTTATTACAGATCAACGCAATAATAATCAAGATTGAGCACATCTAATCATTTAGCACATAAAATCAAATCAAATATAACATTCATCATACATAAGCACTAAGCATCCATAGATCTATCCATCATACATCAAGAATAGTGCACTAAGAAGATAAATACATAAACAATATGAACAACATTGCATGAAGCACATCAACAGATGATATACGTGGTTCACTCCATTGTGGGGCTACGTCCACCAACTCTTATTCTTCTTTATTAGTCTCCAAGATTTCTACATTCTTCTACTCCTGTGCACAAATCCATAGAGCCAAATCCACAAAGTACAGGAGATCTACGTGCACCTTGCCAGATCCTCGTTCACCAAATTGGGTCAAGGCACAAAGCCTTACACAATATGTCTGCACAAAGCCTCTTACAATTACTTGCACTTAGCTTTGCAAGTCTCAAAACAAAGTATGCACAAAACCCAACAACTGTTCTTTGCACTTATAAATCTCTATGTATTCTTACATGAAGCCAACATACCAAATTCACTCTAAGTCCTATCTACTTGTTTATACATTACAAAAAGGGCCTAAACATGGGTAAACCCATGGGACGACATCCCATACATGTTACATAAGCCCTAAAATCCCAAAAATCCCACAAAACAAGTGAGATCTTGTGATCTCATCTCTGCCTAGGTGCTCCATCTTCGACCAACTTGTCGAAGTCCCAAAAATGGTCAAACATGACCAATGTTCTCTCAAAACTTGGTCGAGGGACAACAGGCCCCCAATACTCACATGTGACTCATCCCGAGTCACTCAGATATGGGCAGGGCTACTTCGATGGCCTCGAGATTATCTCGAGCTACCTCGCCTTGCTACTTCACTAGAGCCTCTTGCTCGATGAACTCCTGAATGACTTTCTCAGTAACAGGTGCTTTTCCACTATTACAACCAGTTGGTCTAGCCGTGAGCCTTGTCCTTCAAATTCTTAAAAAATTATGCAGGATTCATCCTACATTGGCTGGAGTGTTTGTGTCACTTCAATAACCTTTTGCTGGATGGCAGTAACCTGCTGTTGGATTGCACGTTGCTCTTGCGACCTCTTCATATTCTCAATGAAAGTAAGCAACTTCAGCTGTACTTTTATGGTGGATGCCTGTTGCTTTGCCTCCTGTAGCTGTGATTCCAATTTCCTCAGCTCTGGATGTTCTGCAAGGTGCTCATAGGTCTGCGCACTTTGATTATTTAATTGCTTACAATATAGAGCCAATGCCCTGATTCTTCCTACTGCGGTCCTAGCAGCTCCGTCCCTCTGATCGCGCACTTCTTGCGGAGTCCTCGATACTGATTGGATTTCTGGCTCCATTACTTTTGCTTGAAGCTGCTGAATGGCCTTAGCAAGCTTCCCCACTTGCATCTTAGTGGAATCTGGTTCCTCCTGTGCCAAGCTCGACATAGAGAAAAGTTCTCTCCTTACTGCCTCTCTAACCTCGATCTTCTCTGCAAGTAGTTGATCTTTTTCTTTCTGCATCTTCTCTTTGTCCTCTTCTAACTTCTCCCTAATGTCATCTTTCTCTTGCCTCGCAATGCGAATTTTCTCTAAGGCCTCCTCCTTTTCTTGCTTTAAGGCCTTTTTTGTCTCTTCCTTTTCTTCTTGGACTTGACGGAGTCGAGCCTCGGTTGCATCTGCTAGCCTTCATAATTGGGTGGGCTCATCCCCCAATTCTACACTTTCTATTGAGGACGGCGCAATAGACACTGCACGAATCAAATGGATAGCTTGTTGGATGCCTTTGAGCTCCTTCTCTATTCTTTCATACATTGAATCCTGCTTTACCCCATGTCTCTACAAGATGTCTTCTGAAGCATCCTCTATAGTTGTGATGATGAGCTCGATATCGTCGACTGTGAGCACATTCTGCAACTTAGAATTATTGGCTCAGGTCTTCTTCCGTGTTGAGGGTTTCTACGAAGAAACCTTCCATTTCTTCGATGTATCGGCCTCTGTAAGGGGATCCTTTGGCGGTGTTACTTCACCTTTATCTTACTTGTTTCATTCTTCCCCTTCTTCTTCTTGGTTTACTTCATCTCCTCCTCTTGCTGCTGCAGGTGAGTCAGGCACAGTTTCCTCCAATGCATTATCGTTCTCATCACTTTCTATGTCATGTACTTCCTCCTCCTCTTTTTTCTTCTTTTTCTTTGCACTGATCTATCCATCATACTCAGTCTAGGTAACCAAAGGACTTCTGATGATTTCAAGGTCAGAGAGTTATGCATCTTCAACCGGTACAAGGAATTCTGCTGGCCATTCCTTAGTGATCTCTGTTGTAGGAAAATCTGCCTGCGGACAAGTAGATGACCTCTAGAGCTTGACCTTAACTCTAGATAGAAAAATGCTTATCATGGACACTGACTTCCTTTCAAATCCATCTAAACTAACACGTGAGAAGGAAGGATGACAGAAGTAACTTTTTATCGACGTTTGTCCCTGCACGCTCCGAGTTGCACTCCAATCCTTTGCTCCTCACTGAGTTCTATGGACAAAGCAAGATACGACCACTTCCTACTCTATTTATGTTAGCTTGAAAATAGATCTATCAACTAGTGATAAGTTCATGTGACATTAGACACAAACTAGAAAGAAACAGGCCAAGTGTGTCATATTAATGAGAATAACGATAGCAGTACTTACAATCGTAGATGTGAATGCGACAGCTTCGTCAAGTCCTCTCCATCTAACCCTTGCCTAAAAGTTCCACAATCTGGATAACAGCAGCTTCACTGATTACTCTCCTTTGATTGACTATGTGTTCCTTATGAGATCATAAGTTTCATGCTAATAATTCTTCCCCCATACCACTCATGAGATCATAAGTTTGGTATGATTATCTCTTTTCCAGTCTCACTTATGAGATCATAAGTTTGACATTCTCTATTTTGTAGTCCCCTTTTCACCATTAGAAAGCTTGCTTATATAGCCTTGGAGAGGCTCAAAAATCTTGAGATATCCTTGGGGGAGGTGAGGATTTTCCTCCTTCAGTTGAGGATCTGCCCTAGGATCATGGTTGTACTAGGGATTCGAATCCAAATACCTTCCAAGAATGAAAATATGCTTCCCCCATTCGTCTCAACAGCTTAACAACCACCCAGAATAGGTAGCGCTCCCTTAAAAGGTCCATCAGAGCATTGTAGCGCTCCCTGGTAAGCTTTAGGGGTGCACCAGCACTCTCAAAATCTATAACTCTCCCTCAAAAGGGCTAGGGGAGTGTTATAATGCTCCCTGATAGTGTAAGGGGGAGCTCCGGTTCTCCGAGATAGTGTAAGGGGGAGCGCTCCTCTCCAAAAACTCAGTTTTTGAGGTGCTTTCAGGTGGCAAAAGGTATTTGACTTCAGTATACCAGTTCTCCTCCTTCAAATCAGTCATGTAAGATGTTATAAGTTCCTCCTTAGTGTCGTTGACACGACAGTATGTCTGAACATCATTTTCGACACTAGTGACCAACTTGTGACACTTGCGAAAGTTGTAGGGAAGATGCGACACTTACAACAATTGAGAGGAACAATGCGACACTTATCCAGCTGAGCAATTTTGATGTGTAACAGAATGCCCCCCAAAGTATGAAGTTAGAAGATGCCAACTGATAACTGAAATACTTTGTAGATGCTCAAGCAAGGGTATAGACT